>JABCKO010015918.1:0-30796 GCA_018855915.1 Tephrocybe sp. NHM501043
ACAGTTCGGCGCGTATATACTCATGGCGATCTCGATCCTACTTATCGTGCGTGAAGTTTTTGCCGTTTCCACCGCACTTGATCGCGTAAGGGCCAACAACGAACACCTCTGGTACCCCCTACAAGCACTTCCCGAGCTTCTCGTCGTCATGCTCTTTGCCATCCCGGGCCTTGTACCCAGTCTCTCTGAGCTTTTCTTGGTCTCCGAGCCCACCGTTGTCCTGGAGAAGACCCCCGTGGCCCCTGCTCCGATCATCCCTGCTCCCAGTACTCAGGCGATCGTCCCTCAATCTCAAGCGCTAATCGATGAGCCCTCGAAGTTAGACGGGGCACCCTTGCTGCCCTTTGAAAGAGAATCGAACATCCCGCCGGCCAATGAGTCGTCCTCTGTCTCGCCACATGTCACGATTCCTGATTCTAGGGTTTGATGGTCTGTGTTAGTTTGTGTCTGTGTTATACATTTATTCCTATTTATAATTCACGCTCGTTTGAATGTAATTCTTCACACTTAAACAATGTAGTTTGGAACTCCTCAATCCAGCTATTGACAAAGCAATCAACATTGGAACCTGGCGTGGCGTCAAATTGTGTGACAACATTTTTTCTAGATATCACCACGTTACGTGTCGCGTCCGAATATAATCTATTGGTCTGGGATGTGTCAAAAACATAAATGGAGAGGGCTATCAAGGGTGCTTGTGGATCATGGATCAAATTGACGAGTCGGTGTGCGTCTATATTTTTAAATTGGCTCATGCCAACACTGGCGAATTCTTGGAGGCGCGAAGTATTTCTCCGTTCTCTAGTCGAAAACCCGAGGGGGGCAAAATAACAGGAAACGAGACAAATATCTCACCGTTCTGTAGTACGAACTGCCTTCATTCACCTTAAAAGGGTCGACTATGAAGATATCCTGCATGAGGTTCAAATGGTAGACTGTGCCAAGGTTGGAGCCTCGAACGGATCCCGAAAATAGTACTGAGACACTTTGAGGTGATTCATATGGTCCGAAATCTAGGGCGATAATTATTTGTCAGGACCAGAAGAAAGCAAGCATTGATTCATTTTGGAACGGTACTTATGTATAGCGTCTTATAGTTAATGGGAACCACGGGCATCAGCACAGATATCAACCTCATGTGCCATAGAAGCATGAAAATTGCCTGAATCAATGTCGATAATCTCCTCAAGATTCTAGTACGCGCTGGCACGAAACGATTCCATAGCTGAGGCTAAGTGACGAAGATGGGCCATGAAGCTCGTTTCATACACCTCCGTCAGTTGTCATGTCCGGCGCTTCATAGGGTGGTGGAACTGCTGTATTCCTCCGCTCCAAACCACTACCTTCTCCAGCGTCTGCATCCTCCCTCGTAAGTTCCGCGATTCGCCCCCGCAGAATCGCTACCCGTACACTCTCCTCCCCACTTTCAACGATCTCTCGATTCAATTCTGCCACTAGGTCCTGCAGCCGCTGCATCCGGCTTCTTAGAATGCCGCCGCCACCACTTGGGCCAACACCCGCTCTACCAGTCTTGTTGATCTGGTTGTCCATGTTCTCGCGACGTAAGGGAACGAGCGGCGATGAGTATGGTGGGGAAGTCGAGATGGAGAGTGCGGGCTTGTGGTGCACCATTACAGGGACTACGATACCACTGGAGGAGTCCGTGTCATTCCAGGATGAGTTGGCACCAGGAGTTGCAACAACACCGGGTGTGGCGTCAATGAAGGGCTCAATGGAGAGAACGTCATCTGTCAATACATGTTTCAGTACATTAACAAGGCGATAATAACGGTGTGGGCACCTGTCTTCGGGGGCTGAGACTCTGGTTCATGCGAGTCCGTACGCCTCAGGAATCGTTTTCTGCAAAGGAAGAGTAAGAGGAGAAGGGCTATCACAGTGACTCCCCCGACGACTCCCCCGACTATTGCTCCGGTTGGTGTCGACTTCGAGCCGGAGCCCGAAGAACTACTTGTGTTACTGGGCAAGACAGATACGCCAGTGGAGGTAGCTAGAGTGGAAGACGTCAATGTTATAGTGGTCACCAGGTTGGGCTTTGAGGCGAGAGTCCCGAATGCCGGCGTGTAAAGAATATAATCCAAGACGAAGGGAGTTTGATTGGAGGTCGCCGTGATTTCCATTGTGAGATTATGGTTTCCTGTATTCAGTGTGGTGTCAGACGCGAATAAAAGCGTGTTTTCGCGCTGAAGGACGCCGTTCAGGAAGTTAGCTGTTGATCGTGTAACGTCATGTCGTATGGTTCGTGAGACGGAGTCGAGGGTATATGTGACTTCGACATAGCCAAGGTGACTCCAGTCGAAGAGGCTATAAACAGTCACATTATTTCCTGTTTCCCAGTCAGCAAAAGGAAAGGCAGTTCATGGGAGAGAAACCTATGTACCGGAAAACAAGAATGTTGCCTTAGAACCCACAGTGCTGGACTGTGACGTTGCATTGCCATACGGATAGCCGGAATGGGGGTTGTCACTCGATGAATATCGCCCCGTGTTGCGAGTCCAGTTCCCTTGGTATTCAATTGATTCGTCGTTATCATCTATAATAAGGGTCGTGCCCGTCAAAGGTGTATTTTGTCCTGCGGTAATGACAGCGTAGTCGATAGACGTTCCAGCGATGTGTGTGATGTTGATCGTATGCGGACCTTCAGGAAGCACAGGAGACTGGTACCATTGTAGCGATGTGGGGGGCGAAGGGTCATCGTAGAATGTCTGATAGGGCTTGCTTCCATCGATCGAAAGGAAGATATCTTGCGACGCATTTGAGCCAGGTGTGTTGCCGAAGAATGATATTGAGGTGCCTAGTAAAAACTCGTCTTGAGGGCAATCACGAAACAGAATAGAGAAAACGCACCGTCAAATGTGAGGCTGAAGGTACCATATTGACCCGTATCCCCAGTATCATTTGACGCAAAGGCGGGCCAGATTGCACTACCGCCAAAGAACCGTTCGATACTGACTTCACTCCAAGTTCCACCACCAAGGACAAGTGTTTTCAGCTGAGTATCATCCAGGACGATGTTCGCCATCTAGTTAGACGACGTGGGTGGGCTATGAAGGACCAAGCAAATGAAACACATGTTCTCTGGACCTGAAAACCTTTTGATGAGAGAGTGCCATCCTTGACAAGCGCCGCAATCAAAAAAATTCATCA
The DNA here is from genome assembly GCA_018855915.1 of Tephrocybe sp. NHM501043. Lineage (NCBI taxonomy): Eukaryota > Fungi > Basidiomycota > Agaricomycetes > Agaricales > Lyophyllaceae > Tephrocybe > Tephrocybe sp. NHM501043. Next base: position 3,166 of record JABCKO010015918.1, read on the forward strand.
AATGCCTCGATAATAGATATTGAGGATCATATGATGGCTTGGCTGTTGCTGGCCCACGCCATCCCGCCACCCTCAGCCCCTTGATTGTGGACAGTTTCTCAAAAACCTTCATTTGTACCCTGTTTCAAGGATAACTTGAACTTACCAATTTGCACGACGTCACGGTGAAATTGTTTTAATAACAACCCGAGGCAGATCTATTCCATTCAGTTTCGTTAGTTAGAAGTCAAGGTTTAGATACAGTACTGAAACCGGCGACTACTTAGCACTTTCAAATCCAACGCATACACAAGCTTTATTTTACATTATTGAATAAGTCAGAACAGCTTCAAAGGGCAAATATTTTATTTTGAATACATTGAATACAAAAAGAACAGCAATATGAATGCAAGTGCTTCATTAGTGAGTTTTTCTTTTAGATCAAAATTGTCGTCATTGCGTAGGCTTTAATAAATATTATAAGTCGGGACTCGGCAATGGAACTTTCAGATTGTGGTCTAGGTATGACCAAGGATGCTCAACGCATGCCAAAAAATGCTTTCGTAGCCTGATAGTTACCTTGACCAGGGACCACTGCACTGCTAGGCTTTTTAACCGGGCATCTAGCACCTCCTTGCATTGAGGGCAGCCTACGCTTATCTCCAACCCACGAAAGGCGGCTTCCATGGTGCTTATAGGTAGATCTAAAGAGGCCATGAGATGTCATTTGTCAAATTTGATGTAAGTTGAGATATACCTGGCCGTGCATCCCAAACAAGGGAGGCGGAGGCTAGCGCCCAAGCTCTGGTCAGCTCTCTCTGCTCTGTAAAGCCACAACGTTCCGTTGGCGGGTGTGGATGCGGTGGGCTCTGTAGAGCACGTTTTAACGCGTCTGACCGGCCAAGGGTGGAGGAAGAAAAGACGTCTGAGATATATCGGGCCTATTTCTTGTGCCATTTCCTGTCACCGTGGACAGATCGAGAGACAGAAGATGCGACGAAGCCGAGACGGCAAGATCATGAATGCCGTATCTTGCAGCAAGAGTGTACATATCTAGCTGTTGAAGAGGCGCATAGGAGAGAAGGGGGGTGTAACTGGAGGAATGGCGTACAATGAAGGACTTCGGGTCGACGCCATAGTACGCCAAACGTTTTATAGCAGTGATAGCCTGCGAGAAGGTGGGTGAATGATGAGTAAAAAACATGTCGTATAATATGTAAAGTATGGTGTTGAGAACCATAACGTCTTCCTGAACATCGATGAATGGATCATAGTCCCTTCCGGTGAGGAGAAAGTGGAAGTCGTTGTCGGAGACATGGAAAATGCTGGTGTGAACGTAGAAGATAGCATCTTGGGAGAGAAGGATTGCGTCAGGAAGCGTGGATCGGTTCTGTGCGCTGGGGTGGAAGGTGGTGGAGATGGAGACAGGGGTGCCATTTTGCACTGTAGCGTCACCCAGCTTGGGAACATTTTGTTTGTAGGAGGGTGGAGTGGGAAGCTGCCTAGTATTTAGTAGATTATCATATAGCATATCACCGTCGAGGTCGGCGACGAATTTGCACACCCCGCGCCAGCAAGTAGAGTTCACGGTTTCAAATTCTGGGTTCATTGAAAGTGTAACTAGAAGGAGAAGAACCCAATATGTACATTGTAAGCCTTGACGGGAAAGGGGAATGATGCGTGCGAGCGCACCAGGCGTCAGGCTGGTTCTAATGATACATGATTGGTGAACAGGATCCACTCAATGGAGCAAGCTGTACATGTCATAGTTTGGTTTCCACGTCCTCTAAAGTTAGCCCCTGCGGTCGTAAAAGATAAATTGAGATCTCCACCGCGTTATTGCCTCCCTGATACGAGCTTACAAGTCCTCGCTCAAGATAACCGATTGTCCAGAATTCGTGAAGGCTCTTCCTTGGTTAGCAAGGTGCGGTCTATGTGAGCCCGTGAGATTCTTCAATACCGAGTTTTTTTTTGAGTAATTGCGGAGGCTTCTATCCGAGTTGCCCGTAGGGAACGTAGTTGTCCAAGAAGATCATCAGTGGCTCAATATTGCCAGTCTTGTGATAAGCAGCGGTGAAGTTTTTTTTCCAAGAGTCAACGGGGCATCATCCAATCAAATTGCATTCATTCTATGTATACAGCTTCAGTACAAGAAAAAGACAAGGACTATTACGTAGTCAATAAAAAAACAGCTCCCTGATTGGCGTACAAATAATAGTATCCACGGAGATCTTGAGCGCTTGAGCATTGACGGGGACCATGAGTACTACAAGAAGTGTCATGGAAGTAACAAGACTGAACTCAGAATTTGAAAATACTGTTTGTTGAGCGGAGTGACAAGTGGCACAGCCACCGGCCGTTTGGCTCTTTTGTATGAAGTTTATCGATCATACACATCATGGCGCGTGCCTACCAGTCTCTGCCCACTACGTACGGCGCTCTCCCTGCTGGAATGAACGCTAATGCCTCTACTGCCTCAAAAGAAGATGCGAACACCGCAGAAAACGCGTCGGAATGCGACCTAGAAGAAGGGGAGATAACAGACGAGCCCGAGCCCGCTTTGAATGTAGACGAGGGCCACAAAGTGAAGATGGAGGTTGGAGTTGACAATATGTTGGTGGCAAAATCTGGCGCTGACAATGGTTTGCCGATCGAAAAACGAGAAACGACCCCGAGGGTGACGTTGAAGCCAGAATTCCTAGGCAGCGCCCAACAAAACGCGAACAACAGAGAAGACACTCTTTCATCTACGACTCTGAGATCCTCGATGTCTCCGAGCGATCAAGATATACCAGGCCTGACCTATCGCTCATCGACAACCCCCATATCCATCCTTGCTTCGAATTCAGAAACGAGCGTGCCTTCCAAACGTATGCACTCCTTCAGCCCCCTCATTAGATATGGGGATAAACTGATAGAAAATATGCTGAAGTGTCTAAAGAAGAACTTGAACTTGCCAAGGACGTCGTTTTGGACTTGCTGGGATGGGGCGTGCAGCCGGAGTATCTCGTCGACTGCGGGATTTCTTCGCATGCAATCTATAGAATTTTTACGGACCTCAATCTTCGTCTGCCGTCAAACCTTTCGTATCTTGGTCCCAGTTGAACAGCTAACGGGAACACCAAATTTTCGTTTTGGGTATTGGGTAGAGTGACCGCTGTATTTTATTCTCATTGTCTGTATCGCTAAGCTGTAATCATATTTGTTAGACCTGCTCAAACTCTAAAAATCGCCTATAATTCCATTTTGTCATTTGACAGAGAACTTAGATCTCGGCATATCACTAGCTGGACTCAGAATCACCATCGTATAAAGGAGTGACTTGCATGATAAAGTTATCGCCCCTTGAGATCGGTCACGATTCTTTGCCTATATACCTGATTGTTTAGCGATGGACTCGTTCATCGACAGCTCCTCGCGGAATCTTGCCTTGCTGGATGAAGGTATTCAGCGATACCTTTTCTATCCATCCTTCGTCATAACTGATACCATTTATTTGGGTCAAGATACGATAATTTTTTGGTTGTTTTCGTCCCTTTTTCGAAACACTTCAAGCATGCATAAAAGCACAGATAAAGTTCAAGGCAACTAATGTCCACGAACGAAAATTGTAGTGATGTAGAGGTATCGATCACTTCTCTCCCTAGTTTCCCTAGATTCCCTGACATCGTCTAGTGTGGCGTGCGTGGAGGGGAGGGGGGTATCTAAACGGTACAACGGCTTTAATACCGTGTCTATAAGCCCGCTCGCTACTGCTCACAACCAACAGAAAGTTTAGGACAATCACCGTAATAGTAATGAACCTGGTAAGATCAGGGTAAGATCAGCCTAAGTATGTTTCATTCGAAGCATGCATATGTCCTTACTGATTAATTTGATGTCAGAACACGACTTTCTGCTATTGCTGAGGAACATGGCTTTTGCACTTTTCTTCTCGAGGGGGAACTGAAGTCCTCTCCCGCCTCCTCCAAGACAGAGACCGTGTACTTGGCACATATTCACCCAAGTGGTCCAAGTGGACTACACCGTCTGGGAGAAGCTTCCGCCTCATCACCCCCTTATTATCTCATGTTTAGGTGCAGTTCAAACTTCGCAGTTCCTATTATCGCCTTTCTGGTAAACTCGGACTGGTGATTGCACTCAGGACTCGGGCTCAAACCGTGAATCTAAGGCAAAGTACTTGAATTTTATTCTTTCGTTGAGCAGGAAACGTTTCCCCTTAATAGAAGGTAGTATATGAACTGTAGCTCTTTATTCCAAATCCCTTAATAGCAGTTGACTCCTTGTATCTGTTCTTATCAACTTTTTATGCTCCACCTTTTTGTCGAAAAGAGACCAATAGTGTCGCAAGCTCCACCCTCGGCCTCGTCTCATAAGTAGTACTTCGCCATCTAGCTAGATGCTACAGCGATGGTAGAGAAAGGATGACAGAGTCATCAAACAGATTGAATCACAGTAGGATATGTGGTACCGGATATAAATCGGTGGAATTCTCGTTATAACCATGGGTGGAGTTTTTGCTGCGTTCTTGTATATTTGTACCCTTAAAATGTCACGGTGATAGGTGGCGATGATGCATGTCTTTTCTGTGTTTGATAGACTAACTCGAGGCATGGCGAAGGCATGGCCCCAAGAAATTCAGTGTAGCGATCTATTTTCGGGGCGGCCAGAAGTAGCCGTCGAGCACTGTGGTACTCTTCAGTCCCCCCTTCTCATTTGTATGAAGGCTGTCATAATTGATGTCGATAAATGATCAAAATCTGGAGAAATGGCACGGAAATATGATCTTCTCTAACGCTTGCCCAACACCTATATATATGACACACCCACAAGTCATCGACTCATCCGTGGAGCAGGATACATAAGCAGCTCGGCGTCTTTCTTGACATCCTGATTCTGTCGAGAGAAAGAGTCACAAAATCCCTTATAATTCCATCGCTTTGATCGATCAAAAATTGTTGACTCCAAACTCCGAGGGCGATGAAGGTAGACGCCTCGAAGCGAACGTCCACCAGTACCGCGCGTGGACGGGGCACCTATGCTTCACAAGCTTGCAGCATTTGCAGGGGAAAGTAAGGATGCTACGTCCCTTCTGGCGTTATATGTTGATGTCTGATACCAATCTCAGGAAAACCAAGTGCGACGGAGTCAAACCAATATGCGGACCATGTACATCGTCTGGACGGCATGAAGAGGTGCTTTTACAATACTCTACTTCATTTCATTCGATCTCAAATGGCCGTGTTCGTTAGTGCTCCTGGGGTCGAGAAAGCGGCCGAAAACCACGAACAGAAGCGCATTTCGAGGCCATGCGCAAACGTGCCGACGCGCTCGAAGAATATGTGAACCTTCTCGAGTCTGTGCTGGAGAAGTGTCGGCGGGAACATGGGGGGGTGCACGATAATGGGCAATCTTATCTGCAGTTCAGGCCGAGGGATGCTGAAGGGATGATCCTTCCGGACGAAATTGAGGTCGACGACAACGATGACCACAACAACGACGACGACAAGGTATTTACTCAGGAGCTGTGCTTGCCGACGAGGAGCCTCAAGGTGAGTCTATCTTGCACCTTCAGTGGTCTTAGTGCATTGAACCTTTGCTTAGCTCGAGGAGGGCAACTTGCTCATGCATGGGAACACAGCCGTATTTCGCTTCGCCCCTGAACATTCCCTTGCACCACCACCATCCCGTTTCTCCCTCAATTCCAAATCTCCACGATATGTGTTTCTCGTTGACGGCATTGACGAGAACAATTACAACCCTGATTTCGACTGGTCACGGTACCTCCCTGCGTCCGTCCCTCTCGACCGCAAGGAGCATGATAGGTAAGTGCCCGGTATTTCTGTGACCTACTCTTGATCTCACTGTGCTACTAGGCTTCTTGATCTCTGTTTTAAGTTCTTTATGTCCTGGTGCCTTCGGATTGTGCCAGACCTCTTCCTCCGCGACATGTACCAGGCCCTTAGCGCCCCACGATCACAGCCACCGTCAAAGACAGCACACTACTCCCCAATGCTTCATAATGCCCTCCTTGCGGTTGCCACTGCCTTCTCTGATGACCCTCGAATACGGGACTTGAGGGCCCGCCATGCCTTCGCTACTCTCGCCAAAAGCTACGTTGAGGCGGAGTGTCAACAGCCCAACATCAGCGTTGTACATGGTTTGTCTACCCTTGGTAGCTACCATTCAGGTCTAGGAGAGCAGACTCTCGGCTACCTCTATTTTGGTATGTCGAGCCATCGGATCGACGTAGCGTGGCTCAAATGATATATCAGGTATGAGCGCAAGAATGAGCCAAGCCTGTAGGATCTCCTGCTCTCATGTTTTGTCTGCAATACTTATATGTGTACTTGTACAGTGGGCCTTAGCATCGATTGCTCCGCCTGGGTCAAGTCAGGGCTTATCACTGAAAACGATATGTTCGACCGAAACTGGGCATTTTGGACCATTTTTACCCAGGTGGGTCAAATCACGTTTGCCCTGCCATTCTCTCTCACACAATTTTCGGCAGGACGCTTGCTGGTCCCTGTATGTTGGACGCGACTTCAGTATACCCTTCACTTCGGGGTCTGAATCAAAACGAATACCGATACCATTTGTGGATGCCGAATTCGACTCTGTACCATGGTATCATCCACCTTCAGGCGTCCCACCTCAGCCTAGTGTTCTCTCTAAGACGTTTGCGGCGTCTTGTGAACTGCTCATGATTGCCAGGCGTATAATGGATGTTGTGTAGGCGCCATTTCCGAACACGTCGTTAACTGTGCCTCATTTTTATGCAGGAATGGCCTTAACAACGCTAGTATTAGGCATGAGGTCAACGAAGAGCTCATAAGTAACATCGAGTGCGGTTTCTTCCTCAGCTATGTTGAAATCAACTCAACAGTATTGTTCAGCCTGCAACTTAACACCTGGAAAAGTAACCTCACTCCCGATCTCGACATCACCCTGAAGTCCCGGCCCACAGCTACTCCTCATCGACTCATGATGCATTGTACATACTGGTGGTTTTTCATACTTCTACACCGTCCCTTCTACCATCGCAAGCGTCGCCCTTCGGACCGGGACATTGACCACGTCAAGGCATGGTATAGATCTTTTGTTACTGGCTTCCTCTTCTCATCTCTTTGGTTTTAGCTCTGCAAACGTGCCGCTGAGAACATCGTCGAGCTCCTCGGCACCTGGCGTTCGCTCTACTCCCTCCGCTACGCGCCTATCACCCTCGTTCAAACCGCCTTCTCGGCCGGTACAATCTACCTCCTTGGTGCCGTTCAAGCAGCTACAGGGCTCCGCGTCGCCCAAGAGTCTCTCAAGCATGCGCTCGCCCAGGCCCAGTTGTGCATCCACTACCTTCTCGAGATTGGGAAATCCTGGCAGTGCGCGACGAACATCGGCGAGATTCTCAGGCGATTACTACAGGAGCAGCTCAAGCCGCTGCTTGATAAACGATCAATCCGAGCGGACGGCGTGGCGGATACCGTCATCGAGAATGTGAACCAAAATCAAAGCCGACACCATCAGCAGCAGCATAGCGAAGCGCCATCATCCCCTGCACCGTCCAGTAACCCGATGTCCCGTCGCCGCCGCTCGCCATCCCAGCACAGGACAACGCCTGGGAGGGACGAAGGCCGCACCCGTGGTCGGCCGACCGTGGCTACGTACCAGACGAGCTTCCCTCAATCAAGTACGTCAAGCCACCGTAGCCCTCTATCATCGAGCCATCGCAGCCCAATTCCCTCGTTGGAGTCTAGCTCTCAGCCTCAATCACCTTCGGCGTTCTCGCTCCGACGGTCGGATTCTATCAGCGGCATGCCGTTCACTCAATCCCAGCCATCATGGTCAATGGACTATGTACCCACAAGTCCCATGACCGACGATGGTGTACCTACGTCATTCCAGCCGTTCCGCGCAGGAGGCTCTGGAAGGACGGCAGAAATGGGTATGGATCTTGGAGTCATGGGAAGAAAGAGCGCGTTCGATGGCCACGCAGGTATACTTGTGGATACGAATATGGATGTCGAGAACGGCAGTTCGTCAGGACCTGGGACCACAGGGCAGGGTATAGACCCATCGAGCTTCCTAATAATGCTGGGCGGAGAAGCGCTCTCAGATGCACCGTTCTTACCGACATTTGATTCATATTCACCACCCGGGGGAGATGGTGGGCCGTATTCTCCGAGAATGCAGACGTCATCCGCAACCCCTTTAGATGGGTTTGAGACGAGTCCTCAGGCTACAGGTATCCTGGAATCGGACCTTGGAACCTTGGCGCAGTTTTGGGATCAGAACTTTGCGTGAAGGACTACTATATGTGTTGCATGTGTACGAATAGTGTTGATGCTAATTTAATTACCACTGGACGGGGAATAATGCGATATTGGGCTTCCATGAGGAGTTTAACTCCTCTGAACCAAGTGCAGGGCTCATTTTCTCATTTTTTATGATAACTCGTTGGACTTCTTTTCCAGGAGTGATTTTGTATGCAAGGAAACCAGCTCAGCTGTTTTGTTTCTTTACATAAGGTTACATCGTGGTCCACTAAGTACAGAGGCGCAGTCATCTCAACACCCAATTAAAGCTTTTCAGTAACCTCGAGCTTGAAATCTTTGAAATATGCTTCTTGGTCTTTGGAGGATGCGAAATCGGGTGATGAACCTGATGAAGAATTAGATTCGACAGAGGAAAGAGATGAAAACAACATACTTCCTCCGAAAAAGGTATGTATCATAGCACCCATAATTCGCCCTTTATCACTTTCCCTCAATGATATGCCCTTCTCATGAATAACGGATTTGCCCCCAACGAAAACCTCAATCTCCCCATCCATTTTACCGACGGCGTTGAGCTTGACGCGTTCCGAGAGTTGGGTCCATTCACCGGGCTCGAACTTCCAACTGCCGGTCCCTAATGAGGCGCCATATTTGATGTCGCATTTCCCTTTGCAAATGGCCAGCTTCTGGTTTGCAGTAGGGAGGTATGCGTAAAGCTCTCCTTCACCATCCTTGCGCCACATGAGGCGAGCAGACCAGCATTTATCACTATATTCGAAGTTAGATGGCAAGAGTATTACCCAGTAAAACACGTACTCATGGTGCCCTCCGGTACATTTTGTGGCAACGTCACGGTTTTCGCCGCCATCTAGAACGAATGTCAATGGAAAACTTAGGCAACGAACCCAAGACACTCACATAAACCAGGCAGTTTTCCTGCCAAAACGAAGTCAAAGCCCTTGGGGAACTTGACCTGATAACTGAACTTGACCTCCCTAGCGCTCTCGATGTCTATGCTTGATCCGCCTGAGGCTTCAAATGTCCAGCCTGCGATATTTGCTCCGGCGTAGGAACCCTTGGGATACTCCGCAACCAAGGTCGGTGCACCATCGATCGTTTTGAGGAATGAATCTTTGAACCCGCCAGAAATGCCGAAGGAGGACTGGGCGTCACCATCTGTTGAGGTCGGCCATCCACCACCATCTGCCCTTTTCCTGAAGTGGTGAGGAACTGGAGCTGCCAGAGCCGGGAAACCAGAGAATGAAGCAAGAAGAAGGAACGAGATAAAGAGCATAGTGAGTTGGATAAGTAGGTTACGAGAAGATAGCGTATGAACAAGCTATTAGTTGACCTGCAACTCGGGACGGGGGGGATTGACCAGCAATGAACGGGGGCGACCAGGCAAGTGTTTCCAAAGCAGCCTGGATCCTGATATAGGAAGCGACCCTGGATACTGATGAGTATGATGGGCATGAAACACATCAAAATGTTGGAAGCGGTGGTGGTCGGTTTTGCTGTGAGGGCCAAGATATCCAGGGCCAAAGCTGAAGCTCGTTTGTTGAGTGTCATCCAGTGTGACTCGTTTCAGCGCTTTCAAGTTCAGGTTTTATCGTCATTGGACACGCTCACCACGTCAGATAAAAGCAGGGCCTGAAAGCTGAAAGATAATTCTCGGCTGCATCTAAGTGAGAGATTATCGCAGCGAACATGGATGATCATACATCAGTCCTGATCATGATATGTAATGATTCAAGAATCGACATGAAGGGCACTGTTGATGCAGTCCAGTCCAGTCGTACAATCCTGTACAATATCATCATGTTTATAGCTGGACCCAATCCGCGAGATATCAGTCAGGGCAAGAAGTCAAAATACGCACGTGCGCTTAATCTGATTTATTGTCACTTACAATGGCTCAGAGCGAGACTCAAGTCTTGTGGCGATGTCGTTGACAGTGGGAAGTGGCAAAGATAAGATTTAAAATGCTAAAGATAAGATCGATCATTTTATCCATACAAGTACCTGCAAATAAAAAAGGGGAAGAAAGTACATAGGTCTATGACGTGGTTTGTGCTGTCGGTCAGCATGTATCCTTTTTTTCAGCTTGCTAAAGAGTTTGAACTGGGAATGTAGGAAACAGAAGTAAACAACTATTTTAGGCAAGAAGAAAAATCTATGTATGTATGTGGAACAAATGAAACAGGGGTAGGAGGTAATAATACAAGACGATAGCCCAGGTAGGGAAATAAGCCAAACGTCGGGAAGAGCATGTGCATGTCGTTAAGGTGGTACAAAAGTCTCTGGATAGTAGTAGTAGGAGCAGTCATCACAATATTGCAATCCTCAGTCGTCAGTGTAGTCAGTGGGTCTCGAATCTTGCGTGAGAATGGGAGGCTTAAACGTCGAGGTAAAGCCCGCTGTCTTTCCGGACCTTCGTCATCGCTGAAGAGATAGCACATGTCAGCCTCGAGTTATGCAACAACACTTTACATGACTAAACATACCAGCGATGATCGCGCTTCCTACACCACTGCCATCTTCGGCATGGCATGTTGTGATGTTCCTGAAAAGCAGATGCATTCATACACAATGCGTCAACAGACCTGAGAAGGCTACGCACCTTCCCTTCTCGCCGAAAATGTCTACAAGCCCCTCGTGTATTCGATCCGCGAATCCAGGGTATTTCTGTTTCATACATCGGTCATCACAACACCCCTTTATGCGAGGGTGAAAAGACACATACGTTATACAACGACCCGTCGGCACCGACCAAGCATCCTTCATCCAGGTATCCCATCTTGCTGACGATAGCAGCAATACCACAGGCACTAAGGCGCGCTGCCCGGCGACCAATCAGCATCGCGAGTGCACGGAAGAACTGGCGCTCGGCGAGCGTCGTCTCTACGGCGAAGAAGTGCGAGAAGATGCCGATGATCATGAGGAGCTCTTCCGTGGGGTCGCTGAGAGGTATTAGTTCAATCAGTACGTGTCGGTATACGACGAAAGGATGAAAAGAGGGAGGTAACGGGGAAAAGGGGGTTGAAAATGGAACACCTACCTCTCCATAAGAGATAGGAAGGCTGTGTCGAAGACATAAGGATTTTCGAGCTTATACGTGTTTTGTCCGAGGAAGAGGACACCCTCATCGATAAGCTCGCAGATGACTAGTCGGAGGATTTCGCCAAGGTAGCGACCGGATATCAGTTTCTACGTACAAAACAATGTGCGGTCAGCGGACACGACAAGAATAGAGTGGAGAGAGGATGCAGTTACCTCGAACGCCTGCTCACCGGGCTTATTCGATGTGTCATCGACGATGGCATCGTACTTCGTCCGTGGGAGGTGCTCATGCTCAAATGAGTCGAAGGCGCCCTAGAAACATCACAATCATGTTAACAAGGTGACGACGAAGGGCAAGCGCGGAACGCACTTACCCACTCGCAGTTAATGGCCATATCCACATCATCATCGATACCCAGATTTTTGATCTTGGGTATATCCTTGACATGCTCCATATAGGCCGCATTACAGCCTGTACCAAAGATGCACGCGATCTTCGTCTTGGGGTTGACGTAGCTGGACGCGATGAGTGTTCCCGTCGTGTCGTTAATTAGTGCAGTCAGCGTCACCGGTAGTTCCTGAAGAATAAGTTATCAGGCGTGAACAGAAGGAGAGGGAAGCTCGTACGTATTTCGCGAGAGACTTGCGGAACATCTCTGCGACATCTCTGCCCTCGGTATTGGGTGCACCAAAGCCTTTCGTCCATCGAATCAGTTCTCCGTGGTCAATCTTATTCTGTCTGAGGAGTGTGGGGTGAACATCAGCTTCGGTGCGTACCCATCGAATCACTCACGAGCAGGGATAGGAGAACTGCACGAATACCACACTACTATCAGTAATGCCTTTCATAAAAAACACGACTGGTATGCATACGGACCGTGAATCCCAGCGGAAGAGTTTCCCCGGGTGGAAGCTTGAGGCCCGATTCCTCATCAGCCAGGTTCGAATCCACGAACGTTTTCAAGCACTCCGCGCAAAAGTCGAAGAGCTTCTGTCCGTCGTCCTGTTTCTGTTCTTCCGTGAGGCGGTACTTGGTCTGAGTGATCTCAAACTTGCCCTCGCCCTGCACAGAGACGAGGCACACGCGAAGGTTGGTACCGCCTGTTGGGCGCGTGGGTCAATCAAATGATTTATATATTCGGATTTGTGTAAAATGGGATATGTGAACTACATACCGAGGTCTACAGCGAGGTAGTCGCCAACTTCTTTGCCAGTGGGGAAACCGAACACGAAGGTTGGTATCATGGGCTGTGGCGCAAGTTGTAGTCAGCACATATGCAACTGGACAGTACGCGGAAAATGAAAAAAAAAAAGTTGTTGTTCAGGCTGAGACTGAGAACAAAATGGGTGCCCGACGAAATAGTAAGAAGGATGTCGTATACATCATCACCACCACAAATGATACTTGGTATTGATAATGAGACAACAAGTAGACGAGAGTTAAGCGATAACTAGATAAGAACAGGAAACGTACCACGACTTGATCTGGCTTCGCAAGACCAGCTTCAAGCGTCTCCTTGAACGCCTCCACGATCATCCGCATGCGTTGAGGTGTGAGCGTGAAACTGACAGTTATATATGATCAGCCCCTTTCAGCGCCATAAATGAGCGCGACTTACATGCTCTCATACTTTCTGAGGTGATCTGCCATAGTCCTGTACATTATCGAGAGCATCAGACAGCCATCTCATAGGCGATCTCAGCTAACATCGAGGCCTACTTTTTGGTCGCATGCGGTAGATCCTCCTCATCGTGAGTCCTGTGGTGCAGAGCCAGCGTCTGTCCCGACGCCAGCGTAATACTGCCACTTCCTCGGCGTGAAAGAACCATGGCTGCGAAAATTTAGGGGAGAGGCTGATGAGAGGTGGAGGAGAGGCGGTGAACCAGGGTATTCTTAGTCTAGTGGTGTCAACTGCCGTGGGAAACATCCGACTCCACTTTTTGACCGCGACGGCCAGCGCGTTCCACTAGACCATGATTGGGCTGAAGAGCACACTCAATGTACGTTCTATAAGATCCTTGAATAGTCTTGTTTTGACAGTTTCGCAGTGCATAGACAACTCTGGTGCCCTCATTGTCGAGTGTGTCAATGTTTTGAAGCAAAAAGTCAACAATGGCTGGGGTTCCGTCGGTGACGAGATTGTCTGCGTCGTCAAGCGCGCCAGACCAATATCTTCAGCAGCACAGGCCTCTGTAACCGCCGTCAAAGTCCGCAGGGGGGACGTGCGGCGTGCTGTCATCGTTCGTACAAGAAAAGCCGTGCGGAGACCAGACGGACGGATGATTCGCTTCGATGACAATGCCGCCGTGCTGTTGAACAACAAAAGAGAGATGCTGGGAACGCGAATAGGTGGGATTGTCAGCGCGGATCTACGAATGAAGGGGTGGGGTAAGATTGTCAGTTTGGCACCAAAAGTGAGTCTGCTCACAAGTCCATATAAACACTCAATTTTTACTAACCCATCTCTTTCAGGCTATATAATTTATTTCTTAGAGAGATACTACTCCTAATACATGCCACATGCATTTTATCAGTCCGACTTTGTTTTTCCCTCAAGGCCTACTTACCTCCTTCCGACTAAGCTGTCACCAGCCTGGAAGAGGGTACGCGTAAAGTATGTCCCAGGCAAGTCCTTGTCCTGCGGAGAAAACTATACCGATAATACCCTGGCCTCTATCAAGAACCTAGCTTGTTCGGATGACGGCGGTTCGGTGGTTTCGACCCGTGTCAATTTAGAGTGTTGCCCAGGCCGCTGTCAGTTTGCAGTATCTCCCTATGTCTCATTGGCGTACCCACTAACTCAAAAGGCGACGCGGACGGAAAATCCAAGGCTCGGACCCAGTGTATCGTCGAGCGCAAGCAGTGTTCCTAGGTGCGCGTCTCGATGATAGCGTTAGGAGGATATCAACTAAACATTCCTTGCGGCACTTCAAGAGGGTAGTGCCTTGACTCCGACATTCTTGGTGATCTTTGCGAGCTCTCCGACTCGAGTATCGACATGAGCGAGAATCATTCAGACCAAGTAGACTATTCACAGCTGCCCGGCGTTAGTATTCACCGTTCAGAGTTTGCGGTTGGCTCGGGGACAGCAAGAACTTTTATCAAGCGTTATTAACGTCTTGCTCGGCACCTATTGCTATGTACTAATTAATGCATACGTCCAATAGTACGCTGCTGGGGCGTATCCACGGTGCCCGAACGATGTACTCAATGGCTCCTTACATGCAGCTCCTTCATGGCTAATTCGTTCTTTTGGAAGGTTTTTGGTTTGGGAGAATGGTCAGTGCGTAACCCCCTGCCTTGTAAGAAACAGACTGCTGATTTTGAATCATACGACTTATTAGTCTCTGGGCCTGCAGTCTGGTCTGGTGGACAGCAGGGTCAAAGGGTTCGAATCTGAACCTGATAGCACATAGCACACTCGTGTGAAGTCTTAAGTCTCGTTCATCCTGTCAGTGAAGTTTGGCTCATGGAAGGGTCTAGGCGCTTTGTGCTATTCTCAGGCATGTTTTGGGTGCTTCGTTGGCTTCTGGCCAGCGACAAATATGAGAGTTTCTTTCTGGATTGAAAGAGCCTCATTGCTTGCTCCTTACTATAACCAATAATATCAGAAAGTCTTACGAGCGTCTTCGGCTTAAAGCAGTCGGATCAATGTTGATTAGGCTGCACAACAGCTAACTCGGATCTTTTTGTTCCCCATGTCCTCTCTATTCGGTTGAGTGCTCGACAAAGGTTGTGTCTCTTGCATAAAAGCTGGCATGGCCGAATCGACATTTTACAACCCTTCTCATTTCTACTAATTTGAGTTGTGTGGCAACGATGTTGGCTTCCTTTGCACTCAGCCTCCTCCTCGCAACCTCTGCTCTGGCGAGCCCTTTCAATGATAAATTCGGGTGAGCTGACTACCTTTCATACGTCGTGGCTATTATCATGATAGCTGACGTTGTATCGTGTCGCAGGCCTTGCGGGACGCACCCCAGCGCCGAAGACGTCATTGCCGCGGAGAAACAATTCCTTGAGAAGAAACTGGAAAATCCTCAAAGGGACGATGGAACGCTCGCCTTGCGAAACTTGACGGTAGCTTCAGCGCCTTTCTCCCTTCTGTTGACCGTTATCGTATTCCTCCTCCTTCCACTCGCAGATTTATTGGCATGTCATTAGCGAAGACAACTCCGTTGCTGGTGGTAATATAACGTGCGTTTTGTTTTGTTGTCTCAACCGCGGGAACTATCACTCATGAATCCACCCTATCAGAGATGCGCAGATTGCGTCCCAGATCGATGTCCTGAACAAGGATTGGAAGATTATGGGCGTCAACTGGATCCTTGGAAACACCAGCCGCATCGTGAACAAAGCATGGTACTATAACTGGTACAAATCCCCGACCGATTTAGCGATGAGGACTGCACTCCGTCGGGGCAGCGCGGAGGATCTCAACGTCTACAGTGTTGGGCAAGTCAATTATTATGGCCAACGAGTTGGATACTCTTCATTCCCGTGGGATTACCAAAGCAGCCCAGTCAATGACGGCGTTGTTCTGGATATTGGCAGCCTGCCGGGAGGCAGTATACCTGGCTACAACTTAGGGCGGGTGAGAGGTCTTTCTTTCATCAGCTATCTTTGAAGTTCCCTTACCTTCTGTAATAGACTCTGTCTCATGAAGCGGGACACTGGGGTGGCCTTTACCATCCTTTCCAAGGCGGATGCTCAACCCCAAATGATTACGTGGATGACACACCTGCAGAGGCAGATTTTGCAACGGGGTGTCCAACAACAAGGGACAGTTGCCCAGGCTTCCCAGGTGCAGACCTTGTCCGTGAGTACAGTTCACATTGCTTGCTTGGTAAATGCAAACTTAACAATTTTAGGCAACCATATGGACTATACCAATGACAACTGCAAAACTTCCGATGGCGGTTTCACGCCTGGCCAGATATCGCGTTCTTCGCAAGCGTTCGCAATCTACCGCAACGGGAAGTGAGGGGTTTTGCTCGTCGGTTCTTGGTTGTGTACCCAAGATAGTATGTACAGAATTGAATCACTAGCAAAATCTGTGAACTCGATTGGACACCGCTGCGAGTTTTGTACTATACATATGTTTGCCTGCGGTTCTTTTCAATTCTCAGCGCTTAATGAGTGGTATGTACGTGGTGAGGATTTCGAAAGGAGATGCAACGAGGATCCTTAAAGATAACGAATCTGCGCGTGGGGGCCGATATTCACAGGTGTTTTCAAGAACGACTCCATATCTATTATTATCGAGGGTATACCAAGAAGCTTCGAAACAACAACTGTGAGTTGCTGGCGTCTGAGCAGTCTTGTTTCAGAGCTGGCACTACTTCAAGCTTCGAGGTGCGTGTTAGGTCAAAAGTGATTGTGGAACTGTATCTACAAAGGTTGGTGCTCAGAGCGAAATCTAGCCAAAGTCCATCAATTTTGGGACCAAACATTACATTTGTTTACTGATAACCTTTTGCAACAAGCTGTCATGTTCGACTACTTATAGATAAGGTGTCACAACATATTTGAGATTTTTGTGAGCTTTGTGTCAAACAAAATCTTCGCCTTAATTTCATTCATTTTCGGTTTTATCAGGTCGGTCCCAAATAAGACATTGCGTGTTCAAATACATGCGAGTCGAAACAGTTACACATTCTCCTCAGCAAGTAATATGAACTTCATTGCGAAGCACGGCGTGTCGGCCTCGTCGAAACGTTTCATGTATCCAAGGCTGTTACTCGCAGATTTCGTCCTATTCACTTCAGCGGTCATGGCCATTTCGCGGACCTATGGAACAAACTTAGCTTCGTTCTAAACATTCGACTCTCCCTAATTAAAGTTACAGTCCGGCAAGCTTTTTTGGGTGACCTCAGAGTCAAGAAGTCCCTAATTATTGGGGCTATACTGAGACTAAGTATCTAGAGAACTGACCGACCGACCACACTTGATTTTCATTCAGCTTGTCACAGCTGAAGCCTGTCAGGATGAGCGAACGTTCATTCCAAGTACTGAATATCGCCCTCCCGAGGAATGGAAGCGATCATTATCTTCGTTATTTGAAGGATGAAATTATGCGCCCACGGTGAGTCTGCAATGTTCTCCACCATAGGGCGTATTCGAAGGCCGAATCGGATTTTACTTTGACCCCAACCTTTCCACATGGTGAATGGGGTTGGTATCTAAATCCTGCGCATGTGTCACTGGTGAAATGGTAAACACTCTATGAGATTTTGGGAGCCACAATTGTTCGGGGCTAGTCTCTTTCAGGCGTTGAGAGAATTTCGTTCTTCTCTTTGTTTTGTGGCCAGACGAGAGTTAAATAATTTGAGTACCGTCGGAAAGCCTGACTATCATTTCCAGTTCAGCGCACTCCAGCCCCAATTCGGGTGTCGCTGTCATGGGATATCCGATTCGCTTCAACACATCTTCCTGCAGTATCATGTATACGGGAGAACCATCAGGTCGTTTATCACCTGGAACGGCTATGTCTCTGGTATAAAAGCTGGCACTTCCATTGACGATGAGCAACACCACTGCTCTTATCCCCACCGATCTGAGTTGCGCGCGGCAATGATGTTAGCTTCCTTCGTTCTCAGCATTCTCCTCGTATGCTCTGCTTTGGCGAAGCCCTTCGATGATAAATTCGGGTATGTTGGCCACTATCCCTTCGAGTCGTTGAGGTTAACGTTGTCTCGCAGGCCTTGTGGGACCCACCCTACTGTCGAAGAAGTGGCTACTATGGAGAAACACTTTGCCGAAAATACAGTCAACAGTTCTCAGAAGCTCGACGCTGAATTACCTGTACGCAATATCAAGGTAGCTTTTAACCTTTTTTCCGATTTCTATCGTGATCTTATTGTCCCTACCTCGTCACAGGTTTATTGGCATGTCCTCAGCAAGGACATCAGCTATCCTGGCGGCAATATCCCGTTCGTTTGTTGTGTTCTTGATGATGAGGGAATCGCTACTCATGAACCAATTATATTAGAGACTCGCTAATTGCGCACCAGATCCAAGTCTTAAACAATGATTTCAGAGGAACGAACATTACGTGGACTCTCGTAGGCATCAGCCGTAACGTGAACCCTAGGTGGTTCAACAACTATTACCGTTCTCCTGATGATGTGATGATGAAGAGAGCACTTCGTCGTGGCGGTGTGGCCGATCTCAACATCTACAGTGTTGGGTTAGCTTATTATGAAGGCATGAGCCGGGTTGGATACTCCACATTTCCTTATGAATTCAGTAGCAACCCGGTGAATGACGGCATAGTTCTGCAATTCAACACTATGCCTGGAGGCACTTGGGCTCCCTACAATTTAGGACGGGTGAGAAGCTTACCGTCAGTTCTTTAAAACATCTCTCAACTTCTCCGTGATAGAGCTTGACCCACGAAGTCGGGCACTGGATTGGCCTTTTCCACCCCTTCCAGGGCGGATGCTCAACACCCAATGATTATGTGGATGACACCCCTGCACAGGCAACGTATACAACAGGGTGCCCTGCTCAAAGGGATAGTTGCCCGGGCTTCCCTGGCATCGACCTCGTCCGTAAGTCAACCTACCCGGCTGTGATCTTTCAATGAAATCTGAGCAACTTTAGGCGACCACATGGACTACACCCAGGACAGTTGCAAAGTGGGTTTTACGCGTGGTCAGATAGAGCGTGCCTCGCAGCAGCTAGTTTATTATCGTGGCGTGTAAGCCGAGGCCTTAGTTCGACCATGCGTGGAGAAGTACACTGAACCTCTTTTTCCCTTCCGAATTTGTTGACAACTGTCGGCAGAAGTTCTTCAAGTTGTTTTCATACTACAAATTTTCTCTCCATTACAACATCTGTTTGCCACGCTTGACCTCGAATTTTGAGTGAAATTAAATCTTTTAATTTCCTAAATTCGTTTGCCAACGTCTAAACCAAGTTACAACGAGATTCAACAAAGTAAAGTGACGGGCAGCCCAATGACTTCCATTACAATGACCTACAGCCTCAGAATGACCGAGTACAAACCGATAATGACCTGTTCAGCATGAGGCGTAAGTTTGAGCGAACCAGGTGGTTCTTTAAGGTTCTCCTAGGCTTCCAACGAGTAGTGATTTAGGGCGGATGTCTAGCGCTTGCGTTTCAATATGGGTAAGTAATACCAGCTTCAGCCAGCCTTTTAAGGATATAGTAAATCCGCCATCGAATGCATTCTAAAGTAAATCAGACTTTCGGTATCGATCCTCAAGTGGAGCTTGAATCGTCCATATCGTCGGAGCCTGTTGGTAGCTCAGTATTGCAATTCTCCTCGTGCCCGAAACCTGTGAAGGTGAGATCAGTAAACACCCAAAACTCGAAGAGCTACAAAGCACACGGACCGCTCTCTTCCCTCGCAGCGATATGTGCTATGCGTTCTTCAGCTGTCACAGCTCAAAAATGATGTCCATGTCCTCTAAGCTACGACCTTTCGTTTCAGGAAGGAAACTGTCTTTGATGAGCATATCGAGCACCGGCGCAAACATAAGGCCCAGGAAACTCACAAAGCAAAGACAGTCATTGCACCAATGTTGATCGCGCCGAACAAGAAGAAAATACCGTATCCCAAATG
Source organism: Tephrocybe sp. NHM501043 (assembly GCA_018855915.1). NCBI lineage: Eukaryota > Fungi > Basidiomycota > Agaricomycetes > Agaricales > Lyophyllaceae > Tephrocybe > Tephrocybe sp. NHM501043. The sequence goes on from JABCKO010015918.1 coordinate 23,063, forward strand.
TAAGATCATATCAGGTGTTACCTTCGCCACCACAAAATCTATGTTGTACATCAGTTGATCTAAAGGGCCATGGAGGATCAAATACACACTCCAGAACCACTGAGACGCGCTGGCTACTGCAAGGCCATAATGCCTAGTGTGAGTCGGGAAGATTTCCGCGACATAAATCCAGGGTAGTGGGCCCCAGCCGACTGAGTAGCAACACACGTAAAAGTAAAGCAGGCCCGCCATGGCTTCTCTGCTGTTGCTGGAGGTGAATCTGTAGAGCTTGAAGGTCTGGGTGGATGAGTGTTGAGGATGGCGCCGATGGCGATGAAGAGGGTGCCCATCCCGATGGAGGAAATGAGGAGTGGGAGACGCTGACCTAGAGATTCAACGAGGATGAAAACGAAGGTGGCAGTGGAGAGGACCTTGGCCCGTATGAGCAAGAGAGATTGAGACAACAGGAGGAAATTAGATGCATCTTGACGACGCCATACACCCCAGACGCAAGTAGACCCCGTAAAGCCAATGGATTCGAAGATCTGGGGGGCGTAGTACTCAAAACCCAGAAAGCATGAGATGACCATAATGTATTATATATGAATGACTAGACTCACTCCACCGAATTCTGCCCACCCCACTGCTGCAGCACGAAAATCCCAAAAGCGATCCCGAACCTGATGCTCCCTCCTCTCGCTGTGATAGCGTCCCAGAATCCCCCTCCGTCACGCGCAGCACTCTCTTCCTCCGTCTGAGCCTCAATCTCCGCTATCTCATTTATAACGACTGAAAACTCAACGGGTTCTTTTCGCAGGTATGCAAGCGTCCGTTTGGCATTAGCTGTGCGGCCTACAGAGGTGAAATAGCGAGAAGATTCCGAGAGTGCTGAAGTCAGTAAAATAGAGGAACGAAGGCATTAGGAATAGGAATGCACCTTGACAGTCAAGAGGTCAAAGAGCATGACGCTCGCCGGAACTAGCTGCAGGCCAAAAGGAATTCTCCAGACATTTGGGGGCGTAACGCCGTACTGGCTTATTCCAAAAGTTGATAAAGTACGAAATCATCGCGCCCATTGCAACCTGAGTGGAGCACACATAACAACATCGCTAGTAGCATGAGAAATATATTATCTACCATGATCTGGAAAAGCCCTGTGATCCTTCCTCTGACCTCCTTCGGAGCACTCTGATACGAACGCGGGTGTGACGGCAGAAATGCCTCCTATGCCCAGCCCGGAGACGACGCGTCCAGCGTAAATGAGCTCGAGCCCGTAGTGCGCATGATCCTGAGCGGCCGTAGTAAGAATAGCTCCAAGAGAGAACATGATCGTGTACGCGACGAGGGTCACTTTGCGCCCAAATTGGCTATATTGCGTAACTTGTAAACTTGACACTTTCATTTTTCAAGCATGTACTCACAAGACACAGGCGCCGATACCAAAGCACCAAAGAAAGCCCCAACCTGCAGCACCGACACCACGATCGATGACACCTTGTTCGTCCTTTCCCTGTTTTTGGTCCCGTCAGGATTTCAGAGGCCAAACTCCTGTTGAAAGTAGGGCTGTGATACCACGCCGCCTGCAACGCCCGTGTCATATCCAAAGAGAAGAATGCCCCAGTAGACTATGAAGGCTAAATCTATGTGAAAACCATCAGGTGTCTTGATTCCAACGACAGCAATTTGACCACAACCGTACACACAGTAGACGCGGTTATTCTTCGTGTTTGCTTCGAAAGGCATGGCATCGACGACGTGTACGAGGGCGAAGGACAGGTGAGTGGAGCCGAAGAGGCATACAGGAAGCACGGATTCTGACGTAGACGCGGCAAAAAGAGGAAGAGAAGAAAAGATGCGCTCTAAGTATTTGTGATGTCACATTTGATTGATTCTTGGACGTATGTACAAGGTTGAAGGTAAAGGAAATAAAGGTGTATATCACTGGTTGCCGTATAAATTAGGCTCATGAATTAGAATATGTTGAAACCATGATATAAAAGTGACGGTGGGATGAGTGTTTGGATGTAGTGGATGTAGTGGATGTACTGCAACCCTCGTATAAGAAGCCTGATGACGTGCTCAAGGACCGGACGATATACATCATACATGCGAGAAGCGTGAGTCTAAAGTTTCTGATCCTGGATCGAAAGCAACATATAGATGAAGTTGTAAGATGAGATTCATGCGGGGTCTTTCGGAGGGAGCGAAGGGTCGATAGGTAGAACCCCTGTCTCCGCGTCTTCGGTTGCCTCTACACCCCCATCGTGCTGGTTATTCTCTGACGGTGGTGTCGCGGAGTAGCGAGGGGCTTGATAATACGCCACAAGGACTAGAAGCAAGGCAATGGCGGTGAAGGTCGTTTGAAGGGTGGTGAAGGTGGACGAAGTGGAGCTGGAAGTGAAGATGAATGCAATCCAGAAGGCCATGGCGGCCGTGTAGGCAACTTGTGCCACGAGGACAAACCAAAGGGCGGTTCGGCATGACGTGGTGGTCTTGGTTCGTCGGAGCGCAGCGGGTGCAAATTCCTTTCCCCGCTTGGGATTACTTTGGGGGAAGGAAATGCGCAAGGCATCGGACACCGGCAAGGGAACTGGCTGGATGAGAAGGAAACTGGTGGTACCAATGGTCGCTAGGATAAATACGAGGAACAAGATGGGAGCCAGGTATGAAATGCGCGGAGAGAAAGACAAAAGTATTGCTAATGTCCATGTGTCAACGCCTCTCAGGAGTAAAGATATACATTGCTTACCGAAGCAAAGGAGTAAGGTGGGAACAACAACCATTGTCATGCAAGCATTAGCCAAGGCTTGCAGATGCACGACAGATCCCCCGAGCGCTGTCGCAAGCAACGTATTCACCACTTTCTCGGCATGTGGGCTCTGGATCAGCATGAACGCCGCAGACAGCAGCCCCAAAACGGTGAGCAAAAGCACGGGAAGGTACATTGTATCACAGCTTTTGCGCAAGATTGTGGGGGTGGCGAAGAAAGATGTGAGAGGGATTATTCATATGCAGCGTGGGTGATGAATGGTGATTCGAACAACAAAGCATTCTTTCACTTTTGTGGACTTCTTTGCTCGGCCCAGGTAGCCGAAGCTGGGTTTCGCCGAGATCATGGCCCAATCCAGAGATCCAAGAGATGGTTTTGCGCTATTTCACAGTGTGAGTTCCTTCTGCCATTAGCGAACAAACCAGAAGGGTCTCCTGACCCTTCAAAGTCCGATTTTGTGGATGAAGTTAGTTCCTGTTCGAGTTCCCTCCTCCGGCTCGGACACCCAAGAACCATGGATGATTGCCACTCCTGTTTTCATAGCACTTCAGCTCTGAGCTCTGGTTGTGGCTCATTCAGCCACAGGAACACATTATGTCGTTGGATGTTTGGTTCGGCTGAGCAATGTTCGACTTCAAGTATTGGTCATACACTGGCGAGGAGAAACGAAGACCTGAGTCGATGAAAGTCGAGATTCATCACAGATTCGTGAGGAGTAGTCCTTCAAAGAACTCGTCCAACGAAAAGTTAAAACTGATAGAGATCTGGATCTAATCTATAGATAATCATGAACCCATGACCTGACCCGTGAGCGCAACCCTTGGTTGGCAGGTTCTTTGTGTGCCGGCTGCTTCTACACAGGAGAAGTGTGCGCATATCATAAATAAAATACTATAGTAATCTACTGTGGGCTTGAAAATAAATATCTACAGCACTTAACCTAGCCGGCGATGAGATTTACATTCTGAGTTTGAATCGTTCACTTGACATTAAGGGCAAGTGGGATTACAAGGTGAGGAGATCGGACACCCTGCCATGCCGTGGCGTAAATCGAACCTTGAATGGTTTAGTGTGCCTAAAGTTAGTCGTAAGAGCGCATCCTTCGATGGCCAGTAAGGAGACAGACCTGATGGCGCCGGGCTCAAACTCGACCTTGATGGGTATATTCTTACCACTTTCGTCGACTTCCGGGGAGATCACAAAGGCAGCAAGCATCCCGACCATTGAGAACCAGACCGCGGAATGCGCGAAGTGATTCCCTGGGCACCTCCTGATGATGTATGTGAGGTGAACTCATCAAAAAGCAGGGGAAGACGGATTCATGTACCTTCGACCAAAGCCATATACGTAGTTTGTTGGGTCAAGTTTTGCCGCTTCTGAAGGGTCCAGCCCTAAGAAACGTTCGGGTTTGAAGGAATGAGGATCCTTGTAGAGTGTCTCGTCGTGAAGGATGCCCCTTCAAGGCCGAGTCAGCAATATCCTTTAGGAATAAACTTCAGGAACCTAGAACAGACCAAATGTTGCCAATACACTGGGCCAAAGTTTGGAATTAATAAAATAGTTGGAATCATGAAGTAATCTTCTCACAATGGTACCCTTTGGGATAATGTAGGTTTCATAAATATCATCTTGAATTAGGCGGTGAGGAACAGCTGTTTAGAAGTTCATGGTTACAATTCTACATTTCAAAGGGAGTAATGGGCTCACATAGAGGAGCTGGAGTACCCCATCGAAGGGATTCTTTGAAAATGCACTCCATGAAAGGGAGTGAATTTCTGTCAGAAAATTCTGGTAAGCGATCACGTCCGATGACATCGTCAATCTCCTTCTGTGCCCGCGCCTGAGCGTCAGGGTTTAGTGCTATAGCCATGATAAACTGGCTCAAACATGCAACCTGCTGTGAGCCGTTGAAATTAGACACCAAGTCACAGAGAAAGGAAGAGCGAGCCTCACAACATCAAGCCCAGCTATCAAACAATTTGAGAAACTCAACACGGAAGTGTTTTGAATGTGATAGACATACCGCCAAAACCGGAAGTTGCAATCCATTTGACCCGATTCTCAGTTTCCCAATCAACTGGGCTTCCATCGGGTGTTATCATGAGCGAGCCGCACAAGGAGCTCTTCGCATCTTCGCTGATATCCTAGAAGATGCATTGAAATTAAATTAAATTAAATGGATCAAGAAGGCGAATCACTGACCATGTTCTCTTTGAAGGAATCAAAAGCCTTGTCAACCCAATCCGGAACACGTGCCCGCCACAGTGCAGCTTGTTTATGGAACGCCAGGCCAGGGATGTATTTTGCTTTTTGGTAATCAGTCTACGGTGGGAAGCGAGAAGCTTTGGTTACAACTGACCAATGGGAAGAAAATCAATGATCCAGCGACCAGTGATCGCGTCTGCTGATGCCTCCATAAACTCAATGGCTAGTTTCACGTACGGGTCGTCATCTGTAACGACGCGGTGGCCGTACATCGACATCATTACCATGGACCCTATCATCCTGATACGGCGACCAAAAGTGGTTAACGACGATTGCTGGTCCAAAAATTAGGATGAGACGTACTTGTTCAGATGATCTATAAATTCCTTGGGTCGATTGTGCAGCAGCCTAAGCATACCTCTAGACTGTTCCGCGATGCCTCGTTCCCATTTCGTCACCGCACGCGTGCTAAGCGCCTGGTTCATCAATCTTCTGCCAAACTGAAACTTCTCTCCGTATCGTACAAGTGGCGTAAGGTCTCCCATGCCAGAGCTGAAAAGTAAGTAAATGATGGTTTGTAAAAAGACTAAGGGTCGGAGGACATACAATTCGGAAGCCATGGGAAGGTGCGGTCTATCTGAGTATAGCTGACCACGCTTGTCCAGGAGATCCATAGCGGCGCGGCTGTTAAGCATAGCCAAAGGCATTCCGAACACTTCCATATATATCACATCAGAGCCTATCATCTATAACATCAGTGATTTCGTAGCAACAGCGCATGAGTTAGACTGACCATATTTCTTACTTAGTGCTGCGATACTTTCCCCTTCCTTTGAATCCTCCAGATCAAACACATTTCCAACGATCGGGTAGCCAGAAGGGCCGGGAGGGCGAGATCGCAGCCGGCGGCGGGCATAGTGGTACGCGAAAAGTGCAGTTGTTCCACACACGAGGCTCTGCAACACTGTGATCGCTGGAAGCATGCTGATAACGTGGATGTAATGGAAGATGTACATAACCAATGGTCACGATCTTAAGTAGACCAATGACCGTGCGCAGATCAGGGACTACGGTACGACACAGCGTTGTGGCGCCTGAAACCGCATGATCACAATCTTCTTTGTCGTCAGTATTACGTCCATTTTCACTGTGTCAGCAAACAATGAATCCTGTTGATGTTTTGAGCGCTGGTGGATTGTAAACGTGGAAACAATTGAAAGAGTCATATCCCTGTCTTGTTTGTCAAGGGGATCTAATTGATACGATCAACCGAGGCCGACGCCATATGACGCCGAGTGATCAATTCATTTTCGTCTGGACTCTGGAATGCTAGAGTTTGATCAATACCTTTCCGATCCATGTTCAATACACGACCTGGATAATGAGGCGGCCAGCCATCGGAGACGCAGAAAGGTGGTCTGTCTCAGGGGGATCTTATATTGAGTTCTGTATAGTTAAGAAGCAAAATTGAGAAGGAAATGTGCAGTAAGCTTCCTATCACTGCATGATGCGAATTAAATATACTTAACTGGTCATAGTGTGTCAGACGTTCGTAGGGAGCAAAGTCGGAACTCGAATCTAATCGCTGTTCTTTGATTCGCCACAAGCAGTATGTTGATTCAAAGTTATGATGATTATCGGCTTTGAAGCGCATGGGCACATACCGTCCATAACTTACGATTCGCTCGGGCTATGTAATGTTGTTTCATCATGCTCTGGGCAAGATCGAGGTGGATACATGCCAAGAATATGATTGAGCATAACTGAGATTGCATATCATCCGCAGCCGATGAACATATACGACACAAGAAATATGTAAGAGAGATGATATTACGATGGAATGAATGCAGGCCTAGGCAAGGTCGAATTTCAGTTAGGAAATGACCGGCGGCGGCGGAGCTTGAATGAGTCACAAGTTACACAATTTTCAGGACCAAAACCCAGCTGACAAATTCGCAGGTTTGGCAATTTAAATTGGATATTAATACTGAGTACACTATCGCAATACTTTTTCAAGAGTTCGAGACATAGTTGGGTTAGATATCCTTCAAGTGTAAGTAGATGATTACAGGCAACGGCTTCGCACCAAAAAGCTGTCACCGACGTCGTCGGCGTGTGGGTGCAGAGTAATTCAACAGTTCACGCTCCTCTTCTACATCAGGGCTCCATGTGTGGGCGTTGTCGGCAACTTCCCAAATGCATCCTCGGCTCTACAGTGTAGGACGCTCGAAATAGACCTAAAGTTGTGGACAATCAAACATGACCAACTTTTCTGACCCCAATTATGTAGCCTCCTACAATCAGTCAGAATACACTCCTTTAGACATTCTCCTTTGATTTCTACGAGCATTTCTGAAATTTATGAATTTGGACCCCAAAAATTGGCCAACTCGCTAAAAAAAGCAGGAAAAATATGTAAAATATGCCAATCAACAGCTTTCATTATCACGGCTGGCAGCGAAAGTTGCAGTCACGTGGACCCCTACCAGGCCTATTAGGAACGTCAAAATAATAGGCCTAGTAGGGTTTTGGCGGTGAAACCACCTTCACCCAAATCCTATTTGGGAGAGGATCGGGGGGCAGATCTAGGCCAGTCCCGCTGCTATTTTTGAGTTTTTCGGTGTTCCCGCAGGTTCTAATTTATTGTATGTGGTTGGCAGCTCTGATTTGGAGGTGCCAAATTTTTGGCGGTGGTATTAATTCAAAAAAAAAGGAAATATATTGGATTTCATAAACACAATGTTGGCCATGTACTACAGATGTCTTGTATGAGTAAATCT
>JABCKO010015919.1:0-20750 GCA_018855915.1 Tephrocybe sp. NHM501043
GGCGGGCTGGTTCGACGCAGAGGAGAAGAGGGACGTACGTGATCCAGAGGAGGGACGGGTGCTCGTCGTCGTGCATGCTGAGTCGATTGGTCCCGTGACCTGCATGATGCGGACACTGACGCTCACCTCGCGCTCCTCCGCGTCCCTCCTCCGCGCCCTCCATGCTCTGCGTCCGGCCCCCTCGCCCTCGCCGCTGCTCTTTGCCCTCTCTCCCAACGTCGAGCCCCCCGCTCTCTCGCGCCTCGTAGACCGCATCGGCGCCCTCGCGCCCACGACGCTCGGATGCCTCTCTGCACCGCTCCGCCCCGGGCACGTCTCGTGCGCGCTGGCGTGGCTGCCGGAGACGGCTGTGGTGTTCAGATCGACCCTGCGCGGGAGGGAGGCGCCGCAGGTGGGACGGTGGCATGCCTTCCGGGAGCGTGCGAGCGACGAGCAGCAGGGGGAGTTCAGTACTGGGTGGGCGGGGCGCAAGAGGAGGGAGGCGTTGCCTGAGGGCCTGCAAGGTGTCAAGTGCGTTGGGCGCTCAAGTGGATTTATTGGTTCTAATGGATGCAGGCCGACAGGGATATTCTACTTTACAGACCGCGCGCCAGAAGGGCTGCTCAGTGCCCTCGAGGCGTTCCCCGGCGTCCCTAGTGTGCGTGTATACTCTGGCGGTCTCCGATGGGGCTGACCGACGAGCAGCTCGGACTCATCGCCTCCTCGACGCCGTTCATAACCGGCCGCCCAGTCACCCTCTTCCACAACGGGTCCATCTACGACTCTGGTGCCATCGGTGTAGCGCTCGCCACGCCCTCCGCCGTCACAACCTCGTTCACGGGCTGCGTCCCGATCTCCCCGGCGATGCCCATCACCGACTGCGAAGGCAACATGGTCAATGCCCTGGGGGGCGAGAGCCCGACGCAGCTGCTGCTTGGCGCGATCCGGAAAAGCGGGATGGACATGGACGCGGCGGGGAGCTTCAAGGACGACGAGACGTTCCTCCTCGGTGACGAGCGTGGCTCGAGGATGTACAGGATCACCGCAGGGGACCCCTCGCGCGGGCCCATATCCCTCGAGCCGCAGAACGCTGCGCCCCCCGTGGGCTCACTCGTCCAGGTGCGCTTTCTGCTCGCTCGACTGATTGATTGGTTCTTACTGCGACGCACAGTTCTTCCACCTCCCAAAACAGCCGCAATCACCCCTTGTGTCCACTGTGATTGACGGGAGCTTCAACCTGCGGACATGCAGTGAAGAGCAACCGGTGGCGGTGGACGAGGCTCCGGCATCGACCGAAGAGAGTGGGTCGTTCGTCGCGGGGAGTGAGAATGGGTTTGTGCTGTCGCAGGGCTGCTCTGCATGGACATGCACCGTCCGCGGTGGCCAGACGTCGTTGTATAGCGTATAGAAATGATATATCAATAACGTATATATTATTAGTGTGTTGACGTGAGTTGACATCTCAGGGTTACTCATCGACCACCACCACCTGCATTAGCTTGCAGCGATGGGCCAATCTTCGTCGCGCCAGCGAGCTGCTTCGTCGTCGTCGCCGGCCACGACGCCGACCACGACGACGACCACTCATGACGAATCCGAACAACCAACAACACCGCGCCGCTCCGTGCGCAAGACCCTCCTCAACCTCGTCAAGCCGTCCGCCTCTAGCTCGGTCCCACGCAAGAAGAGATCCTGGCGCTCGTCCCGCCGCCTGTCCAAGACGCCGGAGGCATCGTCATCGGAGCACGGGGAGGACCAGGAGGCCCAAGTGGGTGGGGAGGCAGAGGCAGAGGCAGATACAGATGCAGATGCAGAGCATCCCGTGGTAGACAGCGAGGACAGTGAGCATCAGGCTCCATCATCGTCGGCGGCAGCGTCGGTGGATGCACCCCCCACCGACGTCGACACCAGCCCGACGTCGACTCACACGATAGACGCCCCATTGCCTGCTCCTCCCCCCGAAAATGAAGCTACGGAAGCTGCTCCCCCAGCACCGGGGCAGCAGACGCACGCCTTCCCCCCTCCCGGGACGCTCGTTGTCGTCCAGGGCGTCGTACACACCACCGACGTGCCCCGCCAGAGCCGGCTCTCGGCGTTGGTGAATAATGCCACCGCCGAGGCTGTTGAGGCGGAGAGTGCACCGGAGCGGGAGGCGTCCCGGGCAGCGATGCCCCTGCCTGCGACGACAGCGCCAACACCGACAGCCCGAGCAGCAACGGGGACGCCATTGACGCCGGGGCAGCCAGCAGCAGCAGCAGATGGGCATGGACACGGGGGGATCTCGTCAGGGAGCATCGACGTGCTCGGGACGCTGCTCAGGTCTGATGTTCTCGTTTATTTTGTGCAATCCATCTCACACACGCCTACAGCGTCGCAGCCGCTGCCACCGCTGCATCGCTGCTCACAGGCACATCCGAGCCAATCCAGCTCCCCACGTCCATCCCCGCCCCCACTGCATCAACACCGACCCCAACCGAGCCCCTCCGCCCCTCCTCACCCACCCCCACATCCGGCCTCGACCCCACCCGCCTCCGCCAGGCATGGGGAGGCTTCCGCGAACGGCTCGGGCTCCGCTCTGCCCCGCCCTCGGCCCCGCCTGATCACGATCTCGCCAACGGGCCGTTCACGCCCGAGGCGCACGAGCCCCCCAACGACCCCCGCGAGCACCTCTTTGGTCAGATGGCCCGCGCGTTCAACCTAGGACTGGGGCTGACCACGGACCAGCCGGCTTCCCCTCGAAGCGCGACCGCGAACGCGAATGACACTGGCGCGGCCAGTGAGAGCTCGGCTGAGGGTGCACCTGCGAGTGCGAGCACGGAGGGACCAGAGGAGCCCGTCGAAGGCAGCTTCGAGCGGTTCCTGCTCGATCTCCAAGCCGATCTGCGAGTCGCACTCAGCACGCCCTCCACGACTCCCCACCCCGCAGCGCCTTCCGCCCCGTCCGCAGCGGCGATAGCCCCGTTCATCCCTCCATACGAGCCGCCCCCGTCGCCGGTGCACTCAACCGCATCGTTGCCGCAGCTCGGCCTCGTCCGACTCCCATCTGCGTCATCATCTGCATTCGTCCCGCCATCCGTCTCCTCTACCGGGGAAGACAACGACAATAACGACACCAACACCGACCACGATCTGTACGCGGACATGCCCCCGCTTGGGGACGTGTCCGACTCAGACGACTCAGAAGATGAGTTTGACGAGTCCGAGCCCGAGTCGGATGGGGTCGACGGGCATACGCCCAACCACGATCATAACGGAGCGCCACCGCCGCCGGCGTCAGATGCTGTCTCTGCGTCGCCGCCCGAGACGGATACCCAAGGGCGGATCAACTGGTGGAGGCTCTACCGCTTCGCGCCTCTCGCCGTCCCGCCTGGTTCGCATGTGCATGCACATGCGCAGGGGGTGCCGGCTGTGCTTGGCGCGCCTGGTAATTACAATCATCCTACGCCTGCTGCCCATTCGTCCCACACGCCCACTCCTCATCCCGCCCCGTCATTCGACGCCGACCCGGACCCAGCCCTTGCTGAGCTCCCGTTCGCCTCCTCCTCTTCCCTCCCCTCTGCGTCCCCTCCACCCCCACCACACCCCCACCAACACCAACCAAACAGCGTCGTCCCCGTCATAGTCGTTGGCGTCCAATCCGTGCTCGCCCACCCCCCTCGCCCGACCTCGCCCTTGCCCTCCTCCGCGCCCTCTCCCTCACCAAATGCCACCTCCGCGTCCCCCGACGAAGCTCACCCATCCACATCCACATCCACCCCCACCTCACCCCCGCCCTCAACCGCCGACCCCTCGCGCGGATGGCAGACGCGCGCAGCGGAGACCATCCGGAGCATCCGCCCCCCCGGCAGGCGCAGCGGGACGGACGAGACGAGGGCGCCGCCGGGGCCTGGCCCGGCGGGGTCGCGGACGTTCTTGATTTACGTGATTGGGGGGTATTACCCGCCCAACCACAGTATCCTCAACGGGGGCCCAGATACGCTCGCGTCGCTCGAAGCATTGCTGTACGTCGTGCTGGTCTTTCTCGTTCTTATCTTCCAGAAAAAACTCACTATATGTACTTGTAGGGAACTCGCTGACCTCTTGGGGCATGCGAAGCCGACCACGGTGACGAAGGAGGACATTGAGAGGTCTGGGCTGGAGACGATCAAGTCGGCCCAGCTGGCGCAGTACGAGGCTGAGGAGAAGATTTCGAGCAATTGTACTGAACGCGTATGTTCCTTTTTTCTCTTGAGGTCTGGTTCCGAACTAATCATGCGTGCAGTGCCTCATTTGCTTGGACGACTACCAGCCGGAGGAGGACATCCGCGTGATGAGGTGCCGTCACGCGTTCCACCAGAATTGTGTAGACAAGTGGCTTGAGACGGGGCGGAACAACTGTCCTGCGTGTCGGTCGAAGGTGCGCACGCTATAACGTATTACCCTGTGTACTACTCATCCAAGCTTCGTTCAGGGCGTATCTGTGGACGTTACAGCCGATGCCTAACCGTCGCCATCCACTCCTTTTTTTTTTTGTGTTACTAGCGTGCACTTGTTTATTTAATGTCCATTCCACCATGCTCACTGCTCTGCCCTGCCCTCTCCTTATCACATTGTCAATACATACATCCACATACATTGCTCTCGTTCCCTTCTCCTGTTGTAGTTAGTTATAGGCAAAACTCTTGTAGACCTGGACTCCAGTCTGAATAATACAATCCATTGTTTCTCTCTCATCGTTCGAGTTTTGGGTATTCATTCATTCTATTTTATGTGAAGACTCTCTACACAGCGGTGAATCCAGCCTCCTTGAGTTTTGCGACGAGCTCATCTACGTTCTCTACCTTGCCACCACCGACGCGCTGTGGAGGCTCGGATACTTTTAGTATCTCGAGCTGTGGCGTGTAATCGATTCCGAGGTCGGCAGGTGTCAGTTTCTCCACAGGCTTTTTCTTGGCTTTCATGATGTTGGGTAACGACGCGTACCGCGGTTCTACACATTATGAGTCACTAAAAGGGGGGCAGGGGAAAAGTCATGTAGATGCACATACCATTAAGCCTGAAATTTCGCGTAGAATATGAGAATCCCGTCCAGACAGAGAAAAGCTATGGTAAAACTCACCTCAAATCCGTTGTAATGATGACCGGCAACCGACACCTCACCTCCTCACCTCCGCCATCGATTTCCCGCATGACCAGCGCCTCCTTCTTGGCCGCGTCAATCTCGACCTTGCTCGCAAACGTCGCCTGGCTCCATCCGAGGAGCCCCGCGAGCATCTGCCCCGTCATGCCCAGATCGTCATCAATAGCCTGCTTGCCAAGTATCACGACGTCGACGCCCTCCTTCTGGCGCTTGATGATCTCCTGGAGCGTCTTGGCTACCGCGAGCGGCTCCGGTGCTGGGGCGTTTTCGGGGATCTCGACGTGGATGCTCGAGTCGGCGCCCATGGCGAGCGCGGTGCGGAGGGTCTCCACGGCTTTGGGTGGGCCGATTGTTACGGCCTTGATGGACTTGACGGCGTCTTTCATGCGCTCACGGAGACGCACGGCCTCTTCCACCGCTGGAAGAAGTAAAAGTTAGGCGTCGGTCGGCGTGCTGGAGCAAGCAGGCGCACCAATCTCGTCGAATGGGTTCTACATCATGTAAAGCGTTGTAGTGAGGGCATAATAAGAGCGATAGAGCACACACCATCGAGTGCTTGACATTGAGGTCGACACCGGTCTGCTGGGGGTTGACCCGGATCTTGACAGAGTAATCGACAGCCCTGGGGGATATTGCTGTGAGATTTGTGGTGTCGGGGACGTGTTGGGCGACGAGCTCACCGTTTTACGGGGACGAGGATGTTGAGGAGGCGGATTGCGGAGGGCCTCATTGTGGTCGTAGCTGCGGAAGAAAGATCGGAGCTCGGATCTGCATCTTTTGGCGCACGACTTTCACATGGTCCGCTTTGCTATCCCCTGGTTCCTTCGGGTTGCCTGCATCAAGTCAACCCATTTCTGCAGATAATCGTTCAACATTGAAATTGAAATATTAGTATCTGCAGCGCTCCAAATTTCTGAGGGGTCAGAAAACCTTCTGAGCTCATGACTCCATTGCATTAAAGCATCTTCAAGGCCACTTCGTCCTCAGCGTCAAACGACATTTGAAACCATCCTGTGAGTGATCATAGTATCTATCTATGGAACTCATAGAGTGCCCTGACTTTGTCTTCACAGCATTTCTGCGGACTTTCAGTACATCGATCCCAACAAGGTCGTCCTAGCCAACAGTCTATTATTCTAACCTTGTGGCGATGCTCTTTACAGCTGTCTGGAGTCTGATGGTGTGTTTGAAGGGCAAAAAATGAATAAGAAGTAAGAAGCATTGGCATAAGACACTAGTAATAGAAAACATGACTGTGAGAGAGATATAGATCACAAATGTGACGGTCGCCACCCACTAAAACGGTATTCGAAATCATCCATGTAACCTATAAATACTTACGTGAGCTTACCTCCTCTCTGCCTCCAGCCATGGTCTGGTTAGACAGCCAGTCATAGTTAAATGCCTTACTTGGCCAGTGGATGACCCATACCTGCTAAAAAGGAGCGATCAGACCCATCCGAAAGGGCTGGTCCTTAGTGGACGACCAGATCCTATTCTATCGATCGTTTTTATCAACAGAAAACCCCAGAACAGCAATATATATGGCAAATACGATATCCGCTCGAGAGACCCAATCGAAAACGGTTTCTTTAGAGGGGGTCGCGGAACTTCACTCAGAAAATGTATGTTAGAATTATGAACCTCCTGCCAGCTGGGCGGAAGTGGGTCTCCGGAAGTCACAGAGAGAGAGAGACGGCCTTCCCAAATGCATATAAACTCCCATAGCTAGCTTGAGCTGGACAAAGACGTTCGCGAAGCAACTCTCCAGTCCCGTCGTAGACCTGTAGCCTGTAGGTGAACCCCGGAGTCCTAAATCTAGTATAGAATGTCACGATTCAAAATGGATATCCTGACATCCACTCGGCTGTCACGAAACCGACGTCGGGAACAACGATTACACTCTGGGCTGCGTTGCCTGGATTACGGGTACACCAGCGATACCTTGCCAAATACTCTTGCTGCGATCATTACCTGGAACGCAGACAGCGGCGATCTTCGCAAGATCAAGATACCTCAAATTCCCTTGGGAAGATCACAGTTCAGCGACCATGTTCTTTTACGGCCGTCCTCCTTCTCTGAAACTTTCCTCCTCCAGCATTCTGCAGACTTCCAGTACATCGCTCCCGATAAGATCGTCCTGGCCAGTAGTGTAGCAAGCGGTCCTTGCGGTACTGTGCTTCACCGTTTCTCACTGGACACGGAAAACAGCGATGAAGCACCTCTCCAGTTCTATCACGGTCAGCATACTGATCCTGATAGCATATCCCATTATCTTGGGCGAACGAGCAATTCAACACCGAGCCCAATAGTCGTCCACAATCACGATACCGAGGGCCGCATCACAATCTTCGGGCTTCTTTTGGGAGATATACCTGTGCGTTACGATTTCGCCATTGAGTGTTTCTTCTTATTGACCCCCACTATGTCATTGATACTTAGACACCACAATTCAATGGTAGTACCACAAGCTCATAGAAAAGAAATAGGGTCACAAGGAAGTCCAGAACTTGTCCACCTCTGGATGAGTATCGTACTCTTTATCGCCTTGCAACCTCCTCCAAAGCGTTGGGTTCTCTCGGTTTGGAAGAGGCAAGGGACACGAATAATACATCCTCGCTTTCATGTTCCAGCCCAGTTGCCAGTCTCCTTGCGGATCTTCACGCCCGTAATATTTACATACACGAGGATTTTTCATTATATGGGCTTGCATGCCGTAGAATGAGGTCGGCGGTGTATCGCGGTTGGACGCTGGATCAAAATGTCCACAGTCTATCCACAACGCCTGCGCGTATTTTTAGAGAATGTGAATTCCAAGTAGGGAAACAGAACATCGAAAACTCACGAGCCCGTTGCGCAGGAAACGCTCAGCCAAAACGTAGAAGGCGTCGCGCCGTCGGGGCTTCATGATAAGTTCCCTTGAGTGCTTGCAAACCATGCCAAGCTTCTGCACCGAAACATCATCTGCTGCCAACAGGAAGATGGCCTCCAGAAGCTCCACAGGGAGCGGAAGCTCATCAGATGACGCAGAGGTGAATGAGCTGAGTATTGGAGTGTCTGGCTCAAGAGAACTTGGTCCGTCACAGTCAATGCGAAGGTATGCTGGGACTCTGCCTCCAATCCATGGTTTCCGTGTCCACGCTTCTTCAGACCTGATCAGCTTCGGAATCGTGTCGAATAGCGCTTCATCGTTCATCTCCTCAAGACCGCTGAATATACCATCGCGCGCAAGGCTCCATTTGAACTTGGAGCTCATCACTATGTTCCTCTTCCCATCCTGTGTGTATATGGTGAAGGGGGAGCTGAATTCCCCCTGTCCGTCGGCGTGCAAGGTTATGCGTTCAGGAATTATTGACCATAGACTGGGATCTAAATTATACCACGTCCGTGATATAGCCTGTGCAATTTTTATCGAGCTTTTGGACTCGAGATTGCAGACACTGGCTGTTGGGAGTGGTATAAATGGCATAATTGGACATAAGAGGGAAGGACGCAGGCGTTCAAACGTGGTGATCTTGGATGAGAGTAAAATTAGATGGCTTGGATGAGATCACCATCATGTCAGGTTCGAACGGGAGTATATACATACTGGCCGGTCTTATTGTGTCATCAATAGCAAAATATGTGATCAGGATTAGTATGGGCCATGACTGTAGCAAGGGCTAATAGAGTAGAAGCCAAAAAGGATAAAGATGACGAAGACACGGACGAGGAGGGTGATAATGAGGCTATTTCGTTTCGGCATTCGAAATTTCTGTTCCGTTCTTAACTTGCATACGTCAACAAAGCCTCTTGGCCCCGTCCTTCACCATGAGCGTTCTTCGCCCCTTTAAAGCCTCAGACATGTTCAAATTCAACAACATGTGAGTGGTAAGGCTGCAGAAACCGGAGAATTATTGACTTAACTCGAATTTCTTCAGTAACTTGGACATCTGGACGGAGACGGTAAGATTATTTGAGCTATCCTGTCGAAATTCTAAAAAGTTGGCGTAGTATGGTATTGGTTTCTATCTGAGCTACCTCTCGCGTTGGCCGGACCTCTGTTGCGTGCAAGAGGCGCCCAGTGGACGCATGATGGGTTACGGTATGTGTCTCCCAACTTCCACTTCGCTCATGAATACGACGCGTTCGTTCGCTCGCTTTACAGTCATTGGCAAAGCCGAAGGCAACAACACCGAGTGGCACGGCCACGTTACTGCAATCACCGTTGCACCAGAATATCGACGACTCGGTCTCGCACGCAAGATGATGGGCCTCCTCGAAATGGTCTCCGATGAAATCTATAAAGGCTTCTTCGTCGACCTATATGTGCGATGCGCAAATTCAGTCGCAATAGACATGTATGAGGGGATGGGATACAGTGTCTATCGAAGGGTGCGAGAGTACTATGGCAATATAGGTGTAGGGAAGGGAGGTCGAGACGAAGAAGACGCTTTCGGTACGCAGAACTACTCTCTCTCTCCCAGACAAGTCTTGACTTGTGCACTTCACTAGATATGCGGAAGCCCATGTCCCGAGATCCCAGGCGACGCTCTGTGCGCTCGAATGGTCGGGATATGATTGTCAGCGCGCACGACGTGTCGTAGCGAACGCACACCCACAAAAGTCCACAATTTTATATTAATACCTAGTAATAGCTCTATCGATGCATCATGCTTGTCTATAGATGCATCGCGTGACTCTACTACCACGAACTCCGCTATTAAATCCTTCAATGCAAACACCTCAGGCATCATCTTTCAAGGCTCACCAGGTCAGACCTTGTCTAAACGAAAATGAATAACTCAGGAGCACTAAAAATACGCATACGACTCTGAGAACTACAATACAATTGGGAATGTAACAGTTCAGATGCAAATGGCAAAAATGACAAGAAATAGCGGTAAATGTATATTACACCGTGAGTAAGTGAAGTCTAGTTCGGCGTGGGTCGAGGATATCATCTGTGTGGTTATCGGGTAGTCCGTGCATTGAGATGGCGCATAAGTAACTCGTAGCTATTTTTCATAAACGCATGGTCAGCTTGGGATGCATTGTACTATGTATGGAATACGCACGTCAACATGGTGACAGCACTGTTAGGGACAGTGCGAATAAGATTAATCGACAGCCCTCTATACAGGCCAGTCCACCCCTCCTTCCTAATGAGATTCTTGGTGGTATAGACAATGCCTCTCCGTTGATGTTGCTTAATCATCCCGTCAGAAGACATGTCGTCCGCCAGCGGCCGTCGTTGAGTCTGCAGCCGCGTCCTGACGACTTCATGTGGGTATGTCGCTATCGATGCGGTCATCTTCGAGATGGCTGAGCACAGGAGAATCGTCTGGCTCGACAACGGCTTTTCCGAATGGCCTTCTGCATCACGGAAGAGAGTTAAAGATCAAGGATGGAAGAAGTACAGAAAGACGGGAAGAACTCACGGGCTATGAGCTTCAGTTGCTCATAAAGAGGGAACTGTACAGCGACGTGAGCGATCCCCAATAAGCTGGGTACGAGACCACGGTAGAATGCGCGAGGACCTTCGGTTCGGTATATGGTCAGCGCCGCATCAAGCGTGTGTTTGTACCGGATCTCGTCCTTCGTCTGAGTCATGAACCGGGTCTTAATAACCCATAACGGATTTGTACATATCGTGCTCGCGGCTCCGGCAGACATGGCGGAGAGGATATGGAGCGACCATGGGTGCGCCCTCGCCACAGGTTGATATCCTTTAGGCTGGGCTGCTGGGTAGAGACGTTCCTGGTCTGTTGCAACTGGTACGCCTCCCATAGGAGGCTCGCCGAAGAAGCCTTTAATGCCGTCATACACGGCAAAGTAAATGGCCCAAGTGGGTAAATAACCAAGGATCGTAGGCCCCAGGCCGCGATATAAGCCTCGAAACCCGTTATCTGTGAGGATGTTTTTGGCGGTGTCTATATAATCTATCATTTAAAAGGAATTGACGGCAGATAAGCCTCAACAACGCACCCATGATTCCCAAGTAGCCTCTTTGCCCCTGTATAGCCCTCTGGGCCTGCAATTTCGTCTTAACGACATCAAGCGGGCATGTCGCAATGCTGGCAACTAGGCCGCCGCCCGCGCCAGCTATGAATCTGTTAATTAAAATGCTTGAGCAGGTCGTGTGCTTGTGCTCACCGATCATACTGTTTGCTGACCATTTGGGCTGGCGTATACCCATATCTCTACCCCGCCAATGCGCGGGGGACCAAGGGCGCTCCTGCGGTCTCTTCTCGTCCGATCCTGGCGTACTTGGCCGTATGCAAGGAAAACAGAAATCGTCAGGTGGGGGCGACAAAACTGGAAAATGCCGTCCCGGTTTTTGCCGGTGTCGCGCCACCTTTTTCTCCTTCGATCGCCACTGGTACCAATCGCAATGTCGACATCTCACGACATCTATCCTCATGTGGCTAATTTCAGGTAATTACGCGTGGCGTCAACATAGTCCAATGGATGTAAATTATCTGTATTCTGGAATAGACCTCACTCCTCTCGTATCTCGTGCCTTTAAATTCGGCGAAGCTAAGCCTGTTGCAAAATAACGTAGCTATTACTGCCTCCAAGAAGAGCAATAGGCTCGTGCATCCACGCCGCGATTAAGTCAGCGCAATCCCTCATGTTAGTTACTTGTAGGAATCGTAAATGTATAAAGCATCTGTTATTCAGTGAGCGGCAACTGCCGGATTCCCAGCCATCACATCGAAAAATGTGCTAAGTAGCTCTGTAGTAGCTCTCACCGGCACCAGCCGTAGACGGTGCTTTCGTGTATCACCCTTGGTATAATCTCTATCCTTGTACTCCAATCGTGCTCATTGGAATAGGCTTTTTCTTCATCCACTCTCAAGACGAAGGAAAAGGAACCAGAAATACAATCTCGAACAGTCACATTATTTTCTTGGACAATAATGGCCTGATCGAGTCAGTGCTTCATCTTATGTTATGATGTTCCTTGGACCCACATCCTCAGCTTGATACCACAGTCATTATATATTATCTAGGATCAATGCCTAGACCTTGGCAAACATGTTCAATGTATCAGCTGCAAAAATGATGCTTCCATCCTACTGCAAAATCCTACCTTCCTCACCAGAGGTCACCTGTTCACCTCTGCCATGTAGGCTAACTTGTGTGCTTCAGCGCTCGAAAGCAGCCTTCTCATTAGGTGACTTGTGACTCCTCCGCAGGCCATACTTGCACGTCATTTTCATAGCACGTCCTTCTCAGAATCGGTGATCTTGGGATCGCGATATTACTGTGGAGACAGGGGTATCTCAGTGCAGACCGCAATTTTCCCATGTACGATTGGTTATATGAACGACTGAAAATTGTGTTCACGAGTATTATTTAGATTACTCACACGTCATCTAGAGTGTTCTGTTTCCAACGAATTTACTCGCAGCAGCCAGGCCATCATTGACCTGGGGTAACACCTCGAAAAGTCCCTTCTCGTCCAAATAAATCGATACTCTTTACAGGGAACCGGGGTAGCCCAATCCAATCATAAGCTTTGTAGTTGGGTCCTTCCATTTCATCAACTCACATTTATTGAGGACAACGATACCAATCAACAGAATGTTTTCTCAATTGACTCACTGTTCCATAGGGCAATAGGCTCTACTCGGGGCTCGGGCCAAGCATGCACTGGAGCCAGCATATCGCCGAAAAGCCTGCAACAGACTGTCCTCGAATGGCAGTGTGAGTGCTGTTCAGCTCCGAGTCCGCCCCGTAATCTTGTCAAGGCCGACCATGCCTCAAGTGAGATATTGACAAGACGCTCATCAAGTTACTTGCTCAAGATACATTTGAATGCTTACGTTTTCTTCACCAGATAATCAACAGCCATGTTCTTTTGGATAAAGGTCGAGCATGACTACAACCCAAGATGGCGACCCATATCTCTCGTACCACGCACAATGACGCCCGAAGAGCGGAAGCTGGTTCAAATAACTGGTAGTTCTTTAGCCATGGGATTTCCGACAGCATCCTTGTTTCTCTGCTACGGTACGTTGAAGAAGTTACCATCTCTGAGTATTATTATGGGAACATTCCAAACCCGTTTGTTCAGGCATTCTTTGTCCGTTGTCAATACTGGTCATTCATACTCTAATGCAGTACGATCAGCATTCATCCTGCTCCTGGGAGAGATGCTCATGGCCATCGTCAGGCACAGTGAGAAATCTGCTCATTCTTGGGCTATGATCGGAGCCATCTCATTCGGTCTGTTGTGCCTTACAGCTTATATCATCCTCTATCTGGTGGATGAGGTCGTGAATTTGCGCGCAGTTACTCTCCAGCGCTGCGATTGCTTCGACCTCCTCGGCTGCCTTGCTATTACAAAGCGCTCTCTTGGAAAGCAAAATATCCCTAGCCTGTGTCTGGAATTTCTTCCTGTGTGTCTTTATTTTTCTAACTCTGGTAAAACAAGTAAACTTTTGGTATAGCCGATTATCAACGATGCTGTAATTATATGGCGCGCATGGACGATCTCGAAAGTAAAGGGATGGGGCTTGTATGCCTCATGTGCGTTATGGGTAGCTTCCTTTGGTATGTGACCATCCGTCTTTTGGGAGAAATCACACTCAACGTTGATACTAGGGACAACCATTGCAATGCTCATTTATACCGGCCTTCGCATCCACTTTGGAGTCGATGTAGTCCTCCGTGAAACCACGTTCGTTGTTCTCTCCAACGTTCCCCAATTTCTTTCTTTTGGAACAAATACCGTTGCTACCGCTCTTATTGGATGTGTCCTCTTGTGAGTTGTAAAGAGTGGCGTCGGGAATAACATTAATAGGAATTGAAATCAGTAATTATATGAGGTTCTTGACAGAAATGGGGCGGGAGCGGCACCTCTTCTCGATGTGGCGCATTCTGCTGCTGCTGTTTGAATCCGGAGCGATATATGGTACCTCACAGGTGTGCCCATACATAAACACTTTTACCCTGACCGCTGATAGGTCTGCAGCTCATATATAATCTCCTGAGGATAATCACTTTCAGATACGCAAACACAATCCCCTATATAACGTCCCAATGCCTCTTTGTTTCAATCTCGGTGAGAAGGCTCGAATATCTATCATGAGCTTTGTTCAGCTAAAAGAGAGGATCATCAGGCAATTTATCCAGTCATGATAATCGCCATTATCCGTGGACCATTTTCCATTGAACGAGTCCAAGACTCGGTGATTGAGTTACAGACCATATCGGAGGCACCACAGGGACATGACGTACATAGCATGGAACAGGTAGTTGTTACGCCATACCCACTATAAATGATCGCATCTCCTTGTCGTCCGATCACCGACTTTTGATTTTGCTTGTACCAAGTCTCCTTCGTGGCATGTCCGCTTCTTACTGTGGTATCAAATACTAAGTACTACTAAGTACTAAAGGATTAAAAAAGAATAGCCTGAATGTGCAAGTACCAACATAACGAGAAAGCTGTACGAATTCTTTTCTCTGGACGCCTACAGAAAGGAGGTATGACGTGATTAGTCTGTCTAGGAGAGACTACTGGATGCCTTGTTTGATTTCAGATTCATTGCGATGGGCCGACTGTTCCTTCGAGTTTTAATATCTGAGAAAATGATTGCTGTAACCTGGAAACGTGTAAGCGCGGTGTGGCTTACAGCAGAACTCGTACTGCTACATATATACCATGCAGCGGCCGAGCAGGTATTTGTTCATTTGTCTCGCCTTTTGGCTGTATAGGTTCTCATGTGGTGCTTGGGACCACGCTTACAAAACGTTGTCGAGTATGCTTCTGGGTGATAGATAACCTGAAGGTGGTCAAGTTCACGCTGTATCTAGTACTACGATCAGATGGCAACCGATTCTTGGGTGTTACACGCAAGCTCCGATGCACAGTATATTTTCTTAATCTGAGAGCTCCTGATTGTTCTCAGCTCCGGGCGGCGCTCGAGTCACTGACAGGTTTACTACGTATAAACTCGTTTCGGAAAGAAGTCCTACTTCGAGGACTCTTACTACTACATTATCCCACTAAATACTGGAGGTACGACGTGATGAGTCTGTCTCAGAGAGACCAATCAACCCTGATCCCTTTTGCTCACCGGATTTCTGAGCTTCTGCATGTATTATAAGTAACACTCCCTTAGACACACTGTCAACTGGCAATATAAACGTTCCTCTAGAGTCTAGATCAGATCATAAACAACGGAAGTCACTGGGTACTGCCTCTTGCTAATGTGCCTGCGTCGTGCCAGGCATTATTGCTAATGATGCGCTCGTAAAGATTGACGCACAGATGGCCTGTGAGGGCGTAAAATGACCATTGATGTTTATGTACGTGATGGAGCCGCGCACGATACAAAACCGTGAAGTCTTGCGCGCCTGACACACAGCCTGGCGTCGAAATATCTATATGTCTGTATGGCTTATACGAATAGTGCATGTAGAATGGGATGACAGGGACCCTATCATAGATCCAAAAGATCGCCACTGTAAGCATATCATTCGTGAGGCGGGCGAAAGAACGACCACCATTCCTTGAATATCCATCCTACTGAAAGTAAGGCGGCTAGGACAATTGAAGTTGTATTTCAAGGCCCCCAAAATGCAGCTCGTCGTGAATCTCCACTAAAAATAATTTAATAACGCATCAGCGAACGAAGCAGCCACGAGAGTGGAGGCAGTGTACTGCTATCATCGGGGACGACATCGACTAGAAGATGTGGTTGGAGTAAAATGGAGGGTAAGGAAGGTTATAGCGTCCCTCCCATCGCTCATGCCCCAGGCATTAAGAATAGTGAGATTGGGATCCATCTTTTCGAAGCGTCAGGTTGAAGATAGGCCGCCATAATTACCTTGTCCTGGGCGAGGGTGTTTGAAGCCTTGCAATAGTCGAGAACCGAAAATAAACGTAGGAGTGTCGAGACTGATGCTGGCACCACTAGAGGATCTTGGAGTGGACTATGCAGAAAATGGAGAAGGATGTGGGGAGGATAAACCATCCATTTAGATCCATGGTGGTTTGGTTGGGGACGGGCATGATCCAGGCATGTTTGAAGCCTGGGGCCAGGAGAAACGCAATGGAACGAATAAACATCAAGGCAGGTGGTGGAATTGGCAAACGACAATTGAGCTCCAAGTGTTGCAACGAAGAGAGCGACAAAGATGTACTCCGGCCACTGCGTGGCTTAGGCATTCCACGAGATGAACGCCAAAGCGTCCGTAGGTAGGAAAAAGACATACCGCCAACGCTTCAGCACCATTTATTGACGATATCATGTCTGGCAAGTCGGCGGTAAGCTCGCTGATGGGAAGGGCGTCAGACTCTGAGTTGGGAGCGTTGTTAACCATATAGGGAGGAGGACGCTAAAAGGGGGAAATGGATGTACCATCCATGCATCCAAGAAAATGACATCCATGGAGACCAATCGGATTCGCCTCTTCGACGGTCGTTAAAGGCGGGCATCCCTCGCTCCACCTAATCTACCTAATCTACCTTTCCTAAATCACCGTCCAATTTCCCTACTACCTTGTGATGATTGACCTTGATAGGCATCGCAGGCACCGATGGGGGGCCACCATCTCTTAAGCCTTAAGGTAACATGCCGAGCCGTAACGTTACAGGACTCAAATTTGGAATTTATCATGTTACAAGCAAAATACAGTAGAAAAAATCCAAATGACATGACAGTGATAGAATATACTATTTCCTGGCGAATGTGATCTATATAAAGAAATATGAGCCCAGAGGAGCTGGCAAACAGGACTTGGAGGGCTGACCTTGATCTTGTTCTCGCCATCGAGTTTGTAATTATGCAGCGCATCTTTCGCGACACCTGCACTTCCCTCGTCGATAAACTCCACGAAAGCAATGTCCTTTTTCGTTGGGATGAGACGAACTTCGTACAGATTTGGGTATCTGGGAGCAGGCCATGTCAGCAGGAGTGGAGGATCATATATCGATTCAACATACTGAGAAAATAGGGCCATAAGCTGGTCTTTCGTGACGGATTCGGGCAGATTTTGCAAGAAGAGAATTTTGTTGGGCGGAAGGTATTCGTCCGGCATTTGGACGTTCGGTCGTTTGGGCGCAGGTGCGGCTGCGGCTCCGTCCACTGTAGAGATGAAGTATCAGCTGAGAAGGGAGTGAATATACCGTATGCAAACGTACTCTCGGCAGCCATTCTCTTCGCACGGAACTTTTGCTTCAAGGGATTTGTGTATCGTGTCGTCTCTGAATATAAGGTAAGATCGTTTTGGAAAGTGAAGTATGCTGAACACACTCTTATGCTCGTCTCTCCGCGCCTTGTGGGACTCGTAGTTATCTCCATCCACTTTCTTCACCACCGCGTCCGATCGTGTCCTTGCAAATGATATTTGCTGCAGAACTGATTAATTGAGTCAGGAGATGGACCTGGAAGCAGGACTCACCATGGGTTTAGAGTATAGCGGGAAACGCTGAACATCCTTCAACGCTCTTGCCGCGCTGTCCTTAGAAGCAAATGATACGAACGCCTGACCGCGCATGCGAAGATTGCCGTGCGCAACAACGTCCAGAACCTCACCGTATGACTTGAATAGGCCCTTTAGCGACGCCTTCAAAACTATTTTGCATGGTATTCATAAGGAATTATTTCTTAATATAAGTAAATGGGAACGGTAGTCTCACCATCCGTCTTGATCTTCTCGTTCAAGTTTTGAATATAAAGCGTCTCGCATGCATTGTCTGGTTCTGCAGGAGCAGTCGCAGCTGGTGTATCAGCTGGTATAGATGTAGGTGCATCTATGCCCTGCATGGGCTCCGTTACTGGTGGCGCAGCTACGACATCTGCCATTTCGTTTGGCGGCCGAGGGGGTTGTGAGGAGAAGGGTATTTGTCCCTGTTAGCATTTTTACCAATAAGGAAACGAACCAAATTTGATGCATGGCCCTGCCCAATAACACTGCTCTTAACGCTGCACTTCTGTTTATCATACTCTCATCATTCGCAAGAAACATGGAAGGCTTCGAAGAGTTCACCGGATAAATTCTGCTATGAACATAGAATCCAGACCCAAACACAGCTCCGTTAGCACTATAGATGGATCGCCTCTTTGGACAAAAATGCTGTTTTCCTATGGACTGGTTTCGTTACGATAATTCTGGAAAATATATCATTTGGCCCTGCCATAAATTCAGATTAAAAGATGAGATTCTTGATGTTCGAATTGGATTTGAATTCCAAAGATTTTTTCGCTTGACCTTGTAGTTTCCGGGATGCTTTTGGGAACCATCAACCTTGTTGAGCTGCCTCCAGTCCAGTTGTTCCTTTTTCCCGTTGAACGATTTCACCTGCAGCTCGCCGCTGCCCTTAAACGTTGAACTCCTGCCGATGGCAATCACAGGCAATGCACATGCAGGGCCTTGTTCTGTCAATGCTTGCCTGTGTCCCACATATCACGCGGAATACGTACGTCTATGTAATTTATCTTTCTTGTAATAAATAATCATATAATCAAGGAATCTCTAGGTTATTGTTGGTGTCGGCACTCACAAGTCCAACACGGCGCGGCTCACGTCAACCTTGCTCCAAGAAGAGGGATAATGGGAACTTGCAGTAGTTTCCATCTCACCAGCTATTGGTGCAAATGTCAAGAAAATCTTTCCCGTGGCTACTCCCACTTCTAGCGGGCTTACACGTTTAGTTTTGACAATCGTTCAGCGGGTTTTCATTGATATATCTCTTTCTTACCTTATGCCAGCCGAAACCTTTCTCCTGGCACCTGAAGCCTCGTAGCCATCTTGCAGTGAAATCCCTCTCGCGATACATGCTAATGCCTGAGCCCTTGGGTTTGTTCAATATTGCATAGTGCAGTTCGTGCTGCCAACAGTGGGCTGAATATCGACACTGGGCACTATATTTGTCACTATAAGTAGAGAAATTGAACTGATTTTGCCGAAGCGACCATTTCATAGTAGTGTAAGTTGTGAGTCTGCAGAAGAAGTTAGAATTACTGAGGTGATCTGTCCTCCCGAATACTGATGTGCCTTAAGACTCGGAGAAACTGTGGAATGAAGTAATAGTGCAGTGGTGTGTAGGTTGGTAACCGCCGAACCTAACACACACAACTCACACAGTGAAAACACACGTCCAAGCGCGCTCATCTGTGGTAAGTGCATCTTCTGCCACCACACAAATCATTCTTTCCTGCCAACAAAAAGGCATCATGCATCACTGCGTACATACGTTGCCTGCCTCCGTGATGCAGATTCTGGACAGTATGATCCGAAGAATATTTAATAGGTGACCTCCTAGGTTCCCCTGATTTTGGATGAGATCCTTTCTTTACATATGCGTGCTCAGCAAGATGAACATCTTTCAATTATTCAGTTTTCTCATACATGATAGACGCCAACTGCGATTCCACCTCAACTGTCTCATATGATGGTACCCATCATGTAACCATCATGTATATCACACCTCCTAAAACCACTTCAACGGTTTTGGACCCAGACCACGTGGAAGACCAGTATACAATCAATCACTGATAACATCAGCTAACAACTTCTCTGATATCTCCATTCCGGTCACAGTGACATGATTTGCTGAAAGTATAAAACTGAGGGCATAACTGGATTGATTTCTCTACTGCTCTGCTGGCCAGCTGCATTACAACTCACTCCTCACTCTCGCCTTACTGGTCTGCGACCGAACCATTCCTCTTTCTGTAGTTCTTAGTGTTGGTCAAATCACGTAACAACTATGAAATCCGCCATCGCCCCTGCTGTCATTGCATCCCTCCTCTCTGTCATATCCACTAATGCTGGCCCAGTTCCATATCACCTTTCACATACTCGCGACATCCTTGATGCTCCCTATATCCGCGATTTTGAAGCCGATATCCATGCACGTGTCTTGAAGGAGACCCACCATTGCCGTCGTGGCCTTTCCGACGACCAACTTGAAGCTCGTGGCTGCACTGGGTCTAAGGAAGAGGATGAACCTGCTCCCCAGAAGAAGAAAAAGGACTCTAAGGCGACGTACAGTGTCGGCAGCAACAAATCTGAGTCTCCTACTGGCGAATTCCGCCAGTACACCGCCGGTCGCCATGATGATTACTTTGCGTGAGGGTTATTTTATCTCCTGGTGGATTGAAGATTCTGATCATTATTCATAGTGACTGGCAAACGATGACGGGTGGTAAGGGCAAGTCCGGTGTCGATAACCCTGCTGCCGGTAAAGGCAAAAAACAGCAACCCCGCGCCTTCAATAGTGAGCTTCAGGCTCAAAGTTGCCGTCGTGGCCTTTCCAACGATGAGATTGAGGCTCGTGGCTGCCCCCAGTCCAAAGAAGAGGAAGAGCCTGCTCCTCAGAAGAAGAAAAAGGATTCCAAGGCGACGTACAGTGTCGGCAGTAACAAGTCTGAGTCTCCTACTGGCGAATTCCGCCAGTACACCGCCGGTCGCCATGATGATTACTTTGCGTGAGGATTATTTTATCTCCTGGTTGATTGAGGTTTCTAACATCATTCATAGTGACTGGCAAACGATGACGGGCGGTCAGGGCAAGTCTGGTGTCGATAACCCCGCCGCTGGTAAAGGCAAGAAACAGCACCCGCGCGCCTTCTATGACGAGATCGACCTCGACTAGTTCCAAAATTACCTCACAAACCCGGAATCAATGTGATTGCATCTAGATAGTTTC
>JABCKO010015920.1:0-30510 GCA_018855915.1 Tephrocybe sp. NHM501043
CATTTTGAACCTCACCCAAGTTCCATGCTGTTTTCAGCATTCCTCCACACAAACATCGGCCCTAGCCCGAACGGTGCAGGTCTGGGCTGGCGAAATGAATTTTGTTCACATGACCGTTGTAGACGTGTAATTTACTGTCTTTTCATTCATACATATTGAATTCAGCCATATTCATTGCACGTTCATCCAAGCGACTCTAATACCGCATAGAATACAAACTACAGAGGGTTTGGGAACCTCAATCTTCCACCTGATTCAAGCGCCGGTCGCAGCAATGCGGGCATCACGATCCGCTGCTGTTGTGCAGGTGATGGACTAGGCATCAAGAGGAAAAGTTAGCAATAGGAGAAATCGAAGGGTGAGCGATGCGACGCACAGTGCCAGCTTTGTTGACGAGGGGGAGTGCAGCGCAGATAGTTCCTCCGGCACACTGTGTGATCGTGAACTTGCCACCAACGCACTGGGCGAATCCACTAGCTACACAGGCCTGTTCACCGTCCGTGCATGTCGACGATGCGGTCAATGAAGCAAACTTGTCATTGAGAGCCTTAGCATCTTTCCCGTTCTCTGCGGAATTAAAAATGGTAAGCATAGGTCATGGGCTTGAAAAGCATGAATGAACATACGGAGCTGGAAGCCTCCTGATGCGGCCGAAGGTGTCGCTGGAGCCGTTGTGGCTACAGGAGGAGCCTGGGATTCAGCGTCTACAGTATCAACAGTGCCTGCATCTGGTGCACCATTGTCTGATGTAGCAGCGCTACCTCCGGCACTACCACTTTATCTCGTAAATCAACCTTGTGTCAAACCTCAGGTATGTTACTCACCCAACTCCAGGGCTTTGAACCAAAGTGTTAAGCTGTACACCATCAGGGACTGGCCCGTCCGTCTTCGCAGGGCAGGAGCCCGGAGGGGAGACTGTGTTGACACCGAGGGGTAGGTTGCCCGTCTGATCGCCGCTGAACTTGTCAAAGTTAGATCCAGCGAACTGGCAGTGGAACAAGCCGGTAAGTTCGGTGTTCTTAGGTGCTACTTGGCAGTATGGAACCTGGAGGCTGTCGGGCTTTTGGTCTCTTATGAGTAGATGAATAACATGCAGCGACCAAAAGCTTACGGCGTTGCGAGGTTGCTGGACGAAGATCTGGGCGAGGCGAATCATCTCAGCATCGTTCTTAAGTGTCTTGGCGAGATCGATCATCGCATCGGCGGCATCCTGCTGGTCGCAGTTCTTGCCTGCAGCCAAGAGACTCGTAAACGCCTGCTGAGAGATGGGATTGCACTGCTGTGCTCCACCAGCTGCAAGCTGAACGATTAAGTTGAATTAATCCTGTTGATTGTTTAAGCTGGGAGGGAAGGACATACGCAGGCCTGTTCCCAACTAGCGGTGGAATCGGCAATGACTTGCGCAATACGCTTCTGGAACTGGGAATTACGGATTGGTGCTGCTGAGGCCAGAGCAGCGAGCGCGGTAAGGACAAAGATTGACGAGATTTGGACCATTTTGTAGAGTAGGTGTTGTATAGAGAGATGAGGCTTGGATTAAGGAAGGAAATGTGAATGTGAATGAATGGGGTGAGATCGATAAAGGGAAAAGAGAAGAGCGCTGGGCTCGATCTTGAGAAGGTGAAAAGAGGAAAGTAAAGAGGAATGGTTGAGGTGCAACATGGGCAGTTTCATTTATACTTTGAATCTGCCGAAAAGACGCAGTCGCTGATGGAGTGGCTCCAGGATGAGAAGTATGAATCCGGACAAGAGGTGTGGTAACAAAGGGTTGCTATGCGCCAAAAAGGGTTCGTCAAAGATGTATACATGCGGAAGACTCGCAGTATGTAGTCAAGGGGGCCTCCATCGTCCATTTACATCTCGCAAGGAGATCAATGATTTCCATTCGAGGTGGGATCACGGTGTGCAGCGCAGTTGCTGGATGACAATGAATGATTGAAATTGGATGGTAAAGGATCTACCATGAAATGAGGCATGAGAAATACCGACATCTCGACTCAGAACCCTTAGGCAGATGACGAATCACGATTTCTAGCTGCGGGATCAGGGGAGGGGTCAAAGGGGAGTGTGTTTGTCTTACTGCCACGTGTCACGTTGGTGAAACAAAGGCATGAAATGAACTCGGTGGGGCCGTGGAGACGCTGACTTGATCAATCAATATGCAGGTTGATATGACTTCGGAGTTCCCACATGATAGAATAGACCTTGGGCCTAAGGTCGTTTTGCATCTGATTGTTGCAGCTCAGGCTGCACCGATCAGAGCCGGTTACGAGAACTCACCACGACCCTCTTCCAAAATAGCGGTCGTTGGCATCAAAGGCTTGGTTTCCGACACCAAAACTCGCATCACGACAGAAAATACGCCTTTTGTTATGGAATGGTCAAGCCCTGCGCTTAATGCCGATGACGGCATATGCACCTCCGAAGACAAAGATCGTTGGGGTTGAATCGCGATGGGAGCCAATGATCCGTCGGCGGTGACCGTGATTCAGAGGAAGATAGCCTCTTTTACAAACCAATGATAAGCCCTAAAACTCTTCCGCCAGGGGCACAATTCACTTCAAGTCAATGAATTTAAATGGGGAGTTATGGAAGAGATTTAGAAAAAAACGTTGACCAAATTTGGGCAAGGATATTTGATTGGATCAAATATAGATTTAAAATCACATCTAATCAGTTCTAAGTATCCATTTCTTACTTGCTGTCAGATGCTCTCCGTTCCTTATGCATATTGTGTCGTTAACGCTCATTATGCCCAGATCTTCAAATAACTCCATCGTTTGACACTCGATGGAGCGCAGCTGCGCGCCCAACACAGCCTAGATTAGACTGGACTGGATGGTAGTCACATGGTAGGCTCCTTTATCAACTCGACCGATCTGAAATCAAATGGCGTCTATCTTGAACCACCACCTATCGATGGCACCGTCGGAATACTCTCTGCGACTGCAGAAAGGTGTGTTTTCTTCTTCTGCAACGATGGCACTTTGTTCATTCAAACGCTTGCTCGATTACAGGCATCGTTGGCGGCTTCGCACCCCCCACCCCTGACGCCATACACACCATCACCAAAGCCTACAATAATACCAACCTAATAGTTTCTTCCGCCGTTCGCTCTGAAGGCTCCCCTCAGCTCCAAGACGCAGCACCCAAATCACTCTCAGCCGAAGATCCGGACCACGACGCTCTAATCACTGAGCTCCATTCGATCCTGAAAGAGCTTCCGACAGAGTCACCTCCAGGCAGCGAGGACATCTATGGGCTCAATACGAGCATTGCCTGGGGAAGCGAGGATTTAGAATGGTGCAATGGTGGCCCAGCGGGGTGTGGAGGCGGGTCGAGCGATGTTCAAGCGACTGAGGAACAGAAGGCCAAGTTTAAACGTGCGGTGGATATAGTACATGAACTGGCCTTGAAATAGGATGTTGATCTGTGAAGGATGATTCGGGTTCTCTCCATAATCGTCGCCCGAGCTTGTAAATGTGGAATTACCACGCTTATTTCTAAGATATCTGCTGGCTAGAAACCAATTACTCATCAAGACCATCAAAGGATATTAGCACACAGACAAGTTTTACATTCATTGAGCTTTGTGTAATGAGATGTACAACTGAAGTCTTCGTGAGGATTGAGGGTAAAAGAACGAGGAACGAGCATGGAGTTGGGTCTCCAAGTCATCATCACCATGAACATATTCAAGAGTTCGACCAGGCACTCCAGCTTTCGTTAACGTTGTCCGCACGGAAGGATCAAGTGTTGAAGGTCGCCCAAATAACCGCATGGATCGTGATTAGGTTGAACCCTGAAGCATACCATCCATCTTCAACCATGAGCGCCCCACTAATGGATAGAGGAGCTTTCCGCGAACTGCTGAGGTACGGTCAAAGTGTGTATCGTGTCATCTGTTGAATGTAACGGAGATCAACGGAAGAAGGACGTTGATAGAGATATCTCTCAAAAGGCAACAAAAGATGGAATCTGTTGGTGGGAGCTACTCGAAGCCGTAATCAAGAACCGATCCAAAATTTCCAGTAGGGCTTTCAATGCTGGCTAATAATATCACAGGAGCGTGAAGTCGTAAACCCTCGAGGGAGCGTACAGAGCGGGAGGCATAAGTCGTCGATGACGCTAGTAGAAGATCAGAAAAGCCAGAAATAGTTCACTCTCAGGTGCTCACTTTATGCTCCCAAATCGAAATGTGTTTTTCAATCAATGACCTTGCCTGGGTAATTACAGCCAGAGACTTCCTATCTGCGCCTCCCTGACAAAACAATCTTGCAAGCAGTCTACAGCAGAGACGTGAAAAAAAAGACATGGTGGTAGCCATTTCCCGCTCGATATATGATGTAGGAAGGGCCATCAAGGTACCAGCAGTTACCTAAAAGCTTCAAAGGGCGAAACTATTACCAGCAACACCACCGTCACAGCTCACGTGCATGGTGTCACGGTGAAAGAGTAATAGTGTAATGGGAAAAAGGTAGTCGTGAAAATGATTAAAATACACAGAACGTAAAAAATCCTAAAATCATCAAGTACAAGCGGGTAACGTAGTAGCTGCATCTTCGTGTAGCGAACGACCTTCTCAACGAAGGAAGTGGTTCCAAAATTCCAGTAATGAAGGGTATTAAACTTTTTCAGTGTCCGAACGTGATGACCTGGTATCATTCTTTGTGTGGTCGTGCACTACAGAGAGAGGAGATCAGTATTGTAGGGAAGCTAAAGGGTGAATGTATCTACCTCTCTCGTGCTCTGCGATGTGGGCAGCACGCTCCTCGGCGGTGATCGCGCCAAAGATGACATCCATGTCCTCGAGAGAACGACCCTTGGTTTCAGGGATGAAGCTGCAAGGCCGGGTCAGAGAGAGCATTGTGTTGAGAAGATGCGA
Source organism: Tephrocybe sp. NHM501043 (assembly GCA_018855915.1). Lineage (NCBI taxonomy): Eukaryota > Fungi > Basidiomycota > Agaricomycetes > Agaricales > Lyophyllaceae > Tephrocybe > Tephrocybe sp. NHM501043. The sequence goes on from JABCKO010015920.1 coordinate 4,886, forward strand.
GAGAACTTACAAGGCGAAGAGACCCATGGCACCGATGTTGACAGTGCCGAACATGAGGAAAATCTTGAAGCCTAGCTCGGTAATCATGGAAGGAGTGACCTTCGACACAACGAAGTCTACGATTCCAGAAGGTTAGCATGTCGACCATGGGTAAGCAGACAAGACAGACGTACTCCATAGCCATTGCGAGGCGCTGGCAGTAGCGAGTCCAAAGTGACGCGTGCGGGTAGGGAATATATCGGAAACATAAACCCAGGGAAGAGGCCCCCAGCCCATGGAGTAGAAGCAGACATAGATATACAGCATGGCAGCCATAGCCTTCGACGCAGGAGGGGGAGCAACGTTGGGGTCGGTCGATGGGGGGTGGGTCTTGAGGATGGCACCAATGATGAAGAAGAGGGTGCCCATGCCGAAGGAGGAAATAATAAGGGAGAGGCGTCGACCGAGGCTCTCGACCAAGAAGAAGACGAAGAGGGCGGTGGCGACGACCTTGACGATACCGTAGATACCTGATGCGAGAAGGGAGTTGGTTGTTCCGGTATATCCGATGGACTGGAAGATTTGAGGTGCGTAGTAGCTAGTGGGCAATAATGAGTTAAACATAGAACTCATGATACAAGAGGAAGCATACCCAACGGAGTTCTGCCCACCCCATTGTTGCAGCAAGAAGATAACAAAAGCAATGACGAAGCGGATGAAGTTGCCCTTCCCAAAGAAAGCCTCCTTAACACCGAGACCAGACCTCGCAGCACGCTCCTCATCAATCTGGGCCTCGATTTCAGCAATTTCGTGAGCCACGTCGGGGTGATCTTCGGGGAGCCTGCGAAGATAGGCAAGGTTGCGAATGGCCTCGTCGTTGCGGTCTACGGAAGCGAGCCATCGAGGGGATTCCTAGAAGCCGCCAAGGTCAACTGGGCATCGAAATGAGGAAGGAAACATGTGCGTGCCTTGACCGTCAGAAGACCGAAGAGCATGATACCAGCGGGTACCAATTGGAAACCGAAGGGAATCCTCCATACATTGGGTCCAGACTTGACGTGTGCGCTAATACCGAAGTTGATGAAGTATGAAAGCATGACACCGATAGCTACCTAACATCAAAAGTTGTCTTATTAGAATACCGAAAGGGGAAGGGTTAGACGGCGAAAACATACCATGATCTGGAAAAGACCCGTGATCCTTCCACGAACCTCTTTGGGCGCGCATTCTGACACAAAGGCCGGAGCCACTGCGGATATTCCTCCTACACCGAAACCCGAGATGACACGGCCAGCATAGATGAGTGCGAGACCGTTGGTCTTATCCTTGGCGACGGTTGTGAGGATGGCGCCCACAGAGAAAACGAGGGTGAAGGCGACGAGAGTCCATTTACGACCAATTTTCGCTACAGGGCTCGTCAGTGTCAACAATGAATATTGAATTTCAATGCAACGCACACGACACAGGCGCTGACCCAAGAGCACCGAAGAATGCGCCAGCTTGCAACACCGATACCACATTGGACGACACCTCATTCGTCCGCTTGACGTTCTTCGTCCCATCTGCGTTGAGCAGGCCAAACTCCTGCTGGAAGTACTTCTGCGACACTACACCGCCAGCAATACCGGTATCATAACCGAAAAGGACGATGCCCCAATACACTATGAACGCCAAGTCTGTCGAAAAAAAATGAACAAGAGGTTCGAAAGGTGACGAAGCTAACATGCTTACAGTATACGCGGATGTTCTGGAATAATCCGGCAGCCATGGCGCGTCGTGGTCGATGGATGGAGGCAAGACAACGAGGGCTTCACAAGAAATGGACACGCCCTTTAAAGAGAGCAAATTGACTCCATTTGATGGTTGATCTCAATTCTGATCGCCTTGTGGGGAAATGTTGGGGAACATGTGGAAATGCACGGCGGACCGAACGGGCCGCCAACTTCCCCCTCTCCCCCATTTCCCCCTAGAGGGCGTCAATTGTGGCCAATTAGGATATTTGCGAATCAAGCTACTTTTTGTGTGGCGTACCATATATTTCGCCGACTTGATCTTTTGCCGGGGTTGCATCGCACAACAAACTTCGTCTCTCATGATCAAGGTGAAGGCGATATAAAATTTCGTTCTTTGTGTAAACAAGTCCTGCGAAGATAGCCCGTTGAGCCCCTCTTGAGGCTTGAAAAAACTCAAAAGCATCGAAGTAGATGCGCCCGGCCCGCTTGCCATAAAAAATTGTTGATCAACAACCCTGAGCATGTCTCATCATAGTTCTGCATAAGGTGCCCACATTGAGGGCAGACAGGAGAAAGGGTACAATCACAGTCAACCTCCAAGAAATAAGTCAAAGTGAGTCTGATTCCTTCACAATATACGGAAATACTAATGAAGCCCCCAAAAAGTCCTGGAACTGCATCCGAACTCCAGGGCCATAGCTTATGCATCGCGTAGAAATTTTCAATATCATCCCTTACTAAGAAGGACTGAACCCGAATATTGCAGCCTGAGCCTGCCTGAGCGTATTAACGTTTCAACGTTTCAGCGGTAGCCGGGATGATCACAACGGATGGGGCTGGGGAAGGTGGGGAATTTGTGGGGAATCCTTCTTGTGGGTTGTGTGGCCAGTCTGGGGTAGGAGCGCGGCCCGTCCGAAGCCGCTCGTACGATGAGAACCCGATCTCCCGGTTTCTTGGGAAGCTCAGGCACCTGGGCCTGGCTATGTTACCCCTGGTCAAACCCCCTCAGCGCCCCCTCGGATGTCTGTAAACTAACCGACAATTGGCTATTCACACACCATGTGGACAATGCGGGAGTTTGCGAACGCAGTCAACGTCATATTTTCTTCAACGATGATGACGTTGATGACGCGTACGTTGACACCAGAAAGACCACACGAGGATACTTATCAATGCCTAGACCTGAAGACGGTCTGGAGGGTGGAGAATGAGCCGTTCTTCAAAGAGAGTCTAAAATTACATTTTCCAGGAGAAAGCCCCCCAGAGGGCTCTCCGCCACAATCTAGACGTAAAGTTTGTTCCTTGGGTTCATGTGACCAGGCCTCACATTACAGGTAGATTATAGCTCATTAAACAACTAGATTTCGGGGCGGATCCAAGAATAGCCAGGTGGTTCCGTGAACACCGAGAGCTCTACATATGCGTTATTAATCTGCGTCAATTAGAAGTGGCCGAAGGAAGGCGCCCGTGCCTTCTCGACACGGGAGCACGGCTTCCTGATTTCTATCAACCATGCTCATGCATTCCGAGACAAAAGGACACCAGTCACACAGAGTATACGAGCACGCGCCTGGTCTGAAACATATGGGGATGAGGATCGGTTCTCAGCCAATAGCCATATTCCTGATACTTGACTCCCTTGACATATATATTTGAAAACACCTCTCTAAATGGATCACATCTCACAAAGGCCACTTGGAAGCATATCTTACAATTCGCAATCGGAAAAGCTTGGATTCAGTTGATTATCACCCCATCGTAATGCGCTCCTCATCCTCCTCTTACTTATTTCGCTGTGTTATCCCGTAGAAACTGATCCCACAAACACCCAATACAATAAGGTTCCCTGGTATGTGACCGTTCCCAAGCATTCCCCTCCAAAATTCCTTCCTAGGCACTATCGATGGCTGTCACGCCAGAATTCATAAACGTGAAAGGGAGCGCGCATGTTCCTTATTTCTATTATATATATGTGTGTAGTGTCGAGCATAAGGTCTTCGTAATCGGATAATCATCCGTCGTACTGAATCAAGGGCAAGGTATTGGGTAAAACAGGAAGGGTCTCTGTGTGCGTAGGGGGTGGGGGGATGTTGGCGATGCAAATTGACAAGAGAGGAGCAAAGTCAAAAGTCAGGGTCGATAAGTCTACGTTTCTATGTAGGTGTCCAGAGGTTGTATTGTCGTTGTATTGCTTTGTGTCAGTGCGGTATGTTCCTTCGAGTCGACATCCGACCTTCTATATTTACTTCTCTCCATTAGCAAGCCTGCCATATCCTTCCCAGATCGCTTCCATTCTCATCTCATTTTCGAAGTCTTCGACATCCATATTTGGATACATACAGGCGTCATCGGCTAGGGATATGCGAGCCAGATCTCCGAGAAAAGCAGGATCCCAGCCATTCAATTGCGCACAAGAGGTGGTGTCGGAGGGGTCGAACGGCATCCAGGAAGTAGAAGAAGTAAAAGCTGACGATGAAGGAGAAGATGCTGAAGAAGCTGGTGAAGGAAATGATGAAAGGAATGAGGATGTACCGGCAGAGGAGGTAGATGATATAGAAGAATTGTTCGAATGTCCTCGAGGTTGAGAGAACGGGTTGATAAATTGCGGCATTGCCCACTGTTCCTTCTGTATGCGGTTCGGATCGTAGTTGGTGATGCTTAACGGATCCTGTGTGCGAACGTTTAGCTTTGAGAATACAGCGTCAAAATAAAGGAACCGACATTGAAGTTAGAGCTATGGTCATGATTGTGAATCCCAAATTGAGAGTGGTCGACCACATATGGGCCGGTAGTCAGCGGCAAGCCCACGTCTAAGACTTCAGTACCAAGCTCAGCGAGAATGCGGCTAGTTGGAGCGAGATGCGCCCATGATGAGATAGGTGGCTCGGACGATGTAGATTGACAGTAAGAAAGAGCAGCGGTAGATGCATACATGACAATGTTGGACGGTCTGCGGGCAAGGTCGTCGCGGGCAACGAGGAGGGTCTGAGGTCTAGAGGGGTCAATGAGAAGCGTTGGGTCAGGAGTAGGGTCGAGGACTCGAGGTGCGCCTGGAGGGCAGGAGGAATGTCGGCGAGGGACAGGAAATGAGAGTTCATTCTCTGTGGCCCGGATGAAGCTGTCAAAAGCACCTGTCTCGTGCAGGCCATCAGGAACTCGGGGGATTTTGACTTCGTTTCTTCTATCTGGGACCTTCCTCGCCTTCTTGCTGACAGATACCCCAAGAAGTTCTTTCTTTGCCTTGCCCACTGGATCATACCTTCCCAACCCGTTCCTCGTTCGGTTTCGGTATGTGTACTCGGGATACAAAATTCTATGTTTTATCTTCTCTTCCTCCGCCATGCGCACCCATGGAGCACGTTCATCTGGGGTCATGAGACGCCAAACATTACCCGAGATCCGAGAAAGATTGCGATGGTCGTTCTCCACCTCCAGTGGCACTTTCTGCTGCTGAACAAAGTCGCATCGAAAAAGAATGAACGCGTTGCGCGGGCGAGGAATGTGATTTATCGAGCGGCGACGCGCATGAGATTTCTTGGTGCGATCGGGTACGTGGTAGGTGGGATGTGGAAGCCACGCGCTGACAAGTGAGTTGGACGCCGAATCCATTGAGATAGACGTAACTGTATCGAGAAGGTCCAGTTGATCCTTTGCTGTGAGAACGCGCGGCTCAGTATCCATTATCACAAAGAACGCTTTCGCAATGAGAGAGTAGTAGATGCTCGTCTTGTCGACCGGTATCTTGCTGGCGCACGATCGACTTTCAAGCCTTTCCCTTTGTCTGTTCAAACAGTCAAATAAAGGAACCGCATCCACTCAAGAGACGGCTCACCAGTGACAGAGAAACTCCCTAGGTGTGATGCGCGGATATGTGTAGCTTATGGTTGAGTTCGCAGTAAGAACGCAGAGAGGGTGCTCGATGAAAGGGTTAATGATCAATGACGATGGATACTCAAAAATCATGATCGCCTAGATTACGAGATTGATAATTCCGCTGGCAACTCACAAATGGGAAGTGTCTACATAGAGAGCGTTAACTCGAATTTGACTGAGCCTGGTTTTGAACGAATAATCCTCATTAATTATCCTAAAAATTGCAGCTCAATAACCTGGGCAGAAACCTGGGCGTGCCTGCCAGCTCTCACTCAGTACCAGAATTGCGTTAGAATACTAGCTGTATGATTTGTTTTTGTGAATAAGTATACCTTGTATGGTGTTAGATGGTTGTGACCGTTAGTGGCTGAGAGTGCAATCACTTGTTCTGTGATCACGAGCCTGGAAGTCCCCGAGGCCTGGTTACCAATTCTCTCCTTTCTCACTTTACACTATCCACCCGTCGCGTCCACTTTGCGCTGAACGACAACCAACCGCAAGCAGCCTTTCTTAAATTAGCTACCCCGCACCCGCCAGATTTTCACAAGAGCCCGTATCCCCCTATCCGCACTCGCCATTACATTGGCAATTGCTCTCTCCTCCAAATGTATCCACCGCCCCGGGTGTGTCCGGGAAGGCATACTACGTACACCAGCAATGAGAAGGAGAGAAGGAAAACTTGCGATCAGGAGGTCAATTGGATAGGCTGTACATGTATCGCGTATCCGACACCTCGGTTTCTCTCAAGCCAGATCATAGAACCTTCTTACCTGTCATACTACAAACCAATGTGACAAATACCATCGATTCATCCTTGAAACTTAGAACACCATAATTTTGATTTCAAGGAGAAACCTCGGGACCGTCTTCTTACCAGAGGGTGAGAATGGAGTTAGTATATCACGCGATTTGTGAACGACGCGTGCCAGAAAATCAATTTTTCAACCTGTATCATTCTGCGCATTAGAGACAATGACAGTGCGTGCCCATTCCAATATAACATCAGCACTGACAAGCGTCTCGTATCTAGCCCACTCATAATGTCTTCAAAATACCAGAGTTGCTTGTTCAAATTTTCAAACTCTGTCCAATCACATCAAATGGTCAGAATGCTCGAGTTTCAAAGCACTGGGAGCAGGTCTGCAGGCCTATACTATGGAGCGACTTGACTGGAATCAAGGACTTCAAGGGACTTTTATCGATCCTTCGCTCTTGGGATCCGGTTGACAGCCCATCACAGACAGTCAGTTGATCGCAATCTATTTAATTTTGTCGCTGAGGTAACACCTGGTTTGCCTATTTCTAGATATCCTATACGTATGACTGGGCTCGGTTTCTGGAATACTCAAAACATGTCCAGTCCCTTCGTGTCGATGCACACAATAGGATCATCATGCATGCGCTCACGTCACTTGCTTCCGTTCCACTAGATATCGACTTATTTCCAAAACTAATAAGTCTTAACCTGCTGGCCCCAGATCGCGAAGGGCCGGCGCTTTGGCGCCTCTACCACGTTATACACCCCAATAACCTCAAACGATGTGTTCTTCATCTGCCGTATTATTGCCAGGTTGACCTTACACCTATGGGTCACCTATCATCTCTGGAATCCCTACAAATTGACGCAGACTCCATTCAATCAGCGTTGGGCTTTATTCCCATTGTACAAGCAGTGGTGTTGCCCCATCTTGCTACAGTTTTCGTCAAGAAATACTTGGCGACAATTAGCTTTCTAGCAGCCCTTGCCTCCTACCCTTCCCTGCGCGAGATCAAGACAACTGGCCACGAACCTTTCAATGAGGACTGTGACGGAAACCACGCAGGGGCACCGATCCTCCCAACTGGCGCCTTTCCGTCACTTCATACTCTCACGATGTCAGGATGTCGCGCCGATATACAGCACCTTGCAAACGACCCAAATTTTCCAACCAATATCAAGTCACTTACCATCGAAATCTACGACTGCAATGCCACTGTTGAATCCCATAAATGTGAATATGACACAGCAGTGGAGAAATGCGCACAGCTGACGGAGGTGGTGCTCCGATATTCGATGGAATATAGCCCATCTTTCTGGGATCTTGGGGTCTTCTTCACCAAGAATCTTACCACGCTCACTGTGCACAGCGCTGTCCAGGTGACCTTCACTGCCTCAGAGGTCGAAGAAATCATTCATTCTCTTCCGTCGATTGAAACATTCTGCATGCTTCCCTATGACGGCGATTATGACACCCTTATCGGCCCATTCACACTCCGTGACCTAGATTCGTTCATTGAATGTTGTCCAAGGCTCCAAGAACTCAGGATTATTATCAATACCACATCGCCAATCTTCACGCCATCTCCTCATGACATTCCTCCGTTTTCTCCACTCAAAATCCTCGATATTGGTTGGTCTTTCCTTTCCGAAGATTCTGTTGAAGAAGTTTCTGTCGCTCTAGCGCAGATTCTACCTCGCCAGTGTACGGTTTTGTATACATATGACGTGCATGAATCATGGATACACTTAGTTAGAATGCTCCCTGCGCTCAGACGAGTCATGGAGTTCACTGAAGAACGTGCTCGGTGTGCAAGGGCGGTTATATGAAATGGCACTCAACTTTCAATGACGATATCCCTATCTACAGTGAGTCTCATGTTCCCAACAGTTACAGATCTTTGCCTACCTTTTGACGATCCCGTATTCAGTTGTAAGGTCTATGCTGAATATACATGTTCCCCGCCTCCTTTGATATTCGTGTATTCAAACTCAACATGATCCTATGAGCTCGATAAACCACAGGTAATTCCACGAATCTCCGTTCAGTCGGAGACAAGGAGACCTCGCCGTATCATCTTTACTTTAGGGCATAAACTTTCGGAATTATAAGAGTACGTTGATCGATCCATCTTCACGATATATGACGCTTTGGGTTTCGTAGCGGCAAATCTCATCTCTCATTCAGAACGGGCTTCAAATTCAACTTAAATTTCGGTTCATCTCCTTTCTCCCCATGAAACACGAAAGGCAGGTCGGGTCCCCACCCGCGCCACATTCCTTCCTCTTTATCATTCTCTCTGAGCCCACCAATTTCCCCACTACATGGCGAGGTTGAAGACAAATTTCGTGCGTATTTGGTGTCGAGATACGCGTCCTCACCGTTGTCACAGATTTGGCAGGACGTGGAGAGTTTTACCGACTGCTGGATGGACCTTGACTCTGCCCCAGCGTTCAAAACTACATGGACCACCGCTTACGTACTGGCCAAAATATGGACCTCTCAGTCTGAACTTTCCTTCGCAGACGCGCCCTTGTTGTGAATATTATTCACGGGTGCTGAAAATCTGTTCATGCCTTAGGAACCACAATACACGGGTACTTCATGCTTGAAGATACAATTCTTGATGCACTTCATCTAAGTGTAGCTACAGAAACAGGATGTAATTTCACATTAGATATGATGGACCTCTGAGTGGCATATATAGGGGTTATTAAAGAGGAAATATAGTGTCGGATGTCATAGAAAGGTCGGAAGAGATGATCGAGCACATGGGGCTTAATGCAATATCGGTTTACTCAGTACAGTAGTTTGTAACAAGGATAAGGTCGATCAAAGAGAGAGGGTTAACCCTGAATTCGAATGGAGGAGCACCGAGAAGTTTCAACCATCGTTCATACTGATATCCCCACGCATTTCTGAATCCCGTCGACCAAAGTGACATGAGGGTTAGGGGATGCGACCAACGGACACAGATGTCTAGACGGTCAATGAAAGAATTTGGAAGCCTCAGAGCCACAGCTGGAGGGTAGGCTCAAAGTAGGCGATGTTTGAAACACCAAGATCTGGAGTCTATGTAAGTATTGTTAGTTGGGAGCCAACCTTTTCATCGGTGCATGCATCGATCGCTGACAAATTGTATTCAACGCACCACAACGCGTTGATTGGCGGATGAGACAAAGAGGTAACAGCCATCCGCGTGCTGCTTCGTGCTCTGTTTCTATCATCGCTCTCCAACGCCTTACCATCATTTTCATACACTGACTCATGGGCCCTTTGTATCAAAGTATCAAATGCTGAGCTTTGACTCGAGGCTTGTGAATTTATTGGCTGGCTTTCACCGCATTTTTTTTTCGCCGGTGCCGTGGTGAATCCACGTTGGATTCACGTTCATTGACGATCTTTGGGGCGAATCTGATGCTATATTTTTTACAGTTGGGTAGGTACATAACTGAAAACCCCATTGATGAACGCAATGTGTCAGGATGTACACCTTGGACTAAAATTTCCCACAGCGTAGTACCGCGCAATACACCTGGGGCGGTACATCAAAAATATTCTTCGCGTTTATAGTATCCATAAGTGAACGATGCCCGGAACCTACGATCAAGTAGTAAATATTGGGTAGGTAATGCCCCCATCTAATGAGAACTCAATCATTCCGCTTCTCTACCTCCGGATGCGCACCGTAGCCTTTGTCACCATGCAGCTTTCTCCAGAGAGTTGGGCTCTTTCTTTTGGGAACAGGCAACGGACACGAATGGTACGTTCGCTCTCTTATGTGGCCCCATTCTCCGTAAGGATCAGATGGCTCCTGATAGCGGCACGCAGCATGGCTTTTGAAGGTATGTGCTTTCATGCCTTAGAACAAGGTGGGAGGTCTATTGGACATAGGAACTGGTTCAAAATGCCCGCAGTCTATCCACATCCCCTGCAAGAGTGTGAGAGCTGCGAACAATAAAGTAGAAAATTGACGACTCACGAGACGCTCGGTCAAACCACGGAAGGCCTCGTACCGTCGGTGCTTCATGATGGTTTCCCTGGAGCGCTTGCACACCAAGGTAAGCTTTTATGCCTCGACATTATCCCTTAGTGCTAGCAGGAAAATGACCTCCATAAGTTCGACCGGGAGTCTCAGCCCATCTTATGATATTGGGATAAATATGTCGAGTATCGGGGAGTCACAGGCGCAAAGGCCCGTCGAGTCCTGCGAAGGAGCGGTTACATGGGTTGGGAAGGGTGGAGTCGTGCCGGAGGTTGTCGTAGTCTGTGCGGAGGGTAAAGTGGTTGATGGACAAGAAAAGATCGTGGTGGTGGTCCAAATGTATAAAACAAGTGGCGCTGGAGGATTGAACTAAAACTGACCTCGACTCGCCCTGTGCACCACTGTCTGACGAGAAAGAAGATGGATCGAAGCTGCCTCCATTCGCACCATGCCTCTGTTATCATTATGGTATGCCCTAATGTGGGGTACATGTCCTTTCCATTACTCGTAGTGGTCGTCGTGGACAAAAACGTCGAGTTCGGGTAGAACAAGTTAGCAGTATCGCTAGACAAAACGGGGGTTCCAGTCGATGGTCTGGGCGAAGGTGGGCTGGCAAAGGCCTGTTGGGATTGTTGTTAGTACATTGGCATGAGCTGTTGCTGTGTGGCAGAGAGGGACGGGATATGCCTGTGGCAGAGGAGAAACTGAGAGGCTGAACGAAGAATTTAGGGGAGGAGTCGTGGGCGTGGGTTGGGGGTTTGGGTGGGACAGCCGGTAAGAGGGGTGGCAAAACTCTACTTAACCATATCCATCGGGATTGCGATCCTCTCGTCTGTCCTATCTGACTGTTTTGGGGCCAGCACCCGCATCTCTGCCGCTATGATGGCCGTGCTGACTACGCGGTGAGCCAGGGAGCTGCTGAGGGGCGTTTGGGCTTACACCACAGCCCATCTCCGACCTTGTTTGCTGCCGTGGAATTGTACAATGCCTGCGTGTCAGTGTGGACGGTCTGCGGATCGTGGTCGGCGTGACACCGTCTCGTAGCTCAGGTGGGAGTAGCAATGGCTTAGATGGTCTATTGGCGAGCATCTTTCAAGTCCCTTCGACTCGAAGCCCACTCTTCCAAACGTCCAATGGTCGAAGCCATATGTTTCCATGTTCGGATCCTAGAATAGGCGCATGTGCACTTCTGGTGTGAGTATACATATTGTGCCATTGGGGAAATGACATCCGGCAATTGCTGGATATCTTCTGGGGGCGATGTAGTATTAAACCATATGGTCTTTATGTTTTTTCCAGCCAACGTCAAGTAGATCTACATAACGCCAATCCCTCTGTGACGCCGCAATTCGCAACCGGGATTGTAGAGGCAATGCATTAGATGCCCACAAGGCCACTTTTCGTACCTGACAACTTGTCCGCTGTACATGACACTGCGGAGCCCTATTCAGGATGTACAGCAAGGATAGCTGTCATTATATGTGATGCTATTGAGAATGCACCAGGCTATATACACTTATATCAAACTGTCATTACAGGCTGTGCAACTGTTTCGCAGCAAGTTCATTGGTATAGCTGTCATCATATGCGATGCGTTTGGAATGCAGCAAGGCTGTGTACACTCACACCTTACGTTGAGCGCTAAGTAGTAAGGCAGACTTATAAAGTATCAACAATGTCTGCCGTCAACTCTGCACCCTCCATCCTCCCTTTGAATTCCTCCTTTCCAAGACTATCCGACATTCAAAACCGACACAGCGATCGAAAGATTCCAGACCCTGCCTTATTTGAGATTTCCATCTTACGCAGGACTGAGGGGGATGGTGCTGAACGCCTCCATACAGGGGGAACCGCAACTGGTGTTCTTGTGCTGGGGAAGGGAGGTACGGCACCACTCCTGGCAGGAGCGACAAGAGGAAAAGGAGCGACAAGAGGAGCGGAAGAGACAAGAGGAGCAGGAAAAACGTCGGAAAGAACGCCAGAGACTACGGGATCGCAGTCGGTAGGAACGGATAGAACGACAGGAGCAGGAGCAAGCTAAACAATTGAGAAGACACCTCAAACTCTTAGAGCTCGAGAACCTCAACGTTGTAATAAAGGCATTGGGAATATTGTTGATAAAGAATGTCCATGCATTATGTACGTTTTCTAAACTTTTCCCGGTAATATGAAATAACAGCCTCGTTATTAGTGATTGCCATGCTTCTCCTCACCTTGTTCTTGGAACTCCTTGGCTGGTACATAATGATCCACCTCTTTTCCAGCCTTCGTGAGTGTAGTCCTCCTTAAGTTATAGATAGATAGCGACTCACAAAATCCTTGAAGTGTTCTACTTGTTGCTGATTAATCTACCTGTTGTCGAGTCAGTCAAACGCACCCAGAAGTCAATCTGGAGTAGGGCTACGACATCCGACGCAGGCTTTGACCTTTGACGTAGTAATGTTAATTTAGTGATATTTGAGTGATATGTACCTTTTCCCTTATTTTGATAGTCTCAGTTTCTGTGATACCACGCTGGACAATTGTTTTCTGACTATAATTCACCGCGTTTTCCCAATCACATTCCAGATTGGGTTAGGCGCTAGGGCGGCAACATGATGTCAACGCTTGAGTACCTGAGACGCACATCCTGGGAGTGGCAGGGGAAAAGAGAAGTCTAGGAAATGAAACGAGATGCGGGCCCGCGGGTAGCGATATCGAAGCTGCTTGTATCGAAGTCGTTAATGAGCACCTTTGTCCTGAAAGAAAAAGGAAGAATGGAAACACACCTTGTCTGCGCACGGCGAGGGCATATCTTCAAAATGTAAGGTCCGGAAATAAGCGTAGGAGGGAGTGAGATCATGAAGTTCTGGATCGTATGTTGAGGTCGCGATGGTAGGAAGGTCAAGGCGTACATTGAATTTAAAATGATGGTAAGTCGTCGAAGGAAGTCTTCGCGTTCACCGTGTGAGGTTTAGGCATTGGGACAAAGAGATGTAGGGCGGAATAGGCTTGAGAAGTTATTGCATGACGACATACTAGTTTTATTCCCAGATTTTTCGTTTAGATCGAGAACGGGAAAGAAGAGGGCATACGTAGAGTGTGTTCCCTATGATAGGAAGTTAGTGGCGGTCTTAAATTGCAGGGAAGCGGGAGTTTTTGTTCAAACATTGGAGGCAAAGACAAGGTAACGAAAGATAAGGGTACGTTATGCTATAGGGAGCTTGGATAGGGAGAAGGGGCCCAAAGACTATTTGTTACCTGTGACGTGGAAAGTTTTTGGATCATTAATCTATAGTGGAGCCTGGCCTATGAAACGACCTCTTAAGAGACGTCATCACCCATGTTGCATTCATTAATGTCTCCGCTAGGATCACCCTCAGGACGCCTAACGAGACCGATTAACCTGCCAATCTAACCTCAAGTTGCTAAGCGGCGACGGCGTATACGCATGCCCTTCCATTATCTATTTCTTGTTAATCTCTCAATAAAGTACTTCTCTAGCACAACGGCAATTTTTTCTATTTTCTTTTGGCCACTGCATCTTCATATGTGAGTCAGACTAAGCAGTGAGTGTCCTGGCCACAAATCACATTTGTACCAAAGACGTTGCCCACCCTCCGCAAGGAGTCCATTGTGAAGAAACGGGAGGCCAAAGAGTGAGAAAGGTTCTCGATGTATACCCTCATTGCTAGAAAAGTACGGGCCACACATGGCAGGATGGCTGCTAACACTTCAGTATAGTATTGTGGCGGAGCAACTGGGCGAAGGGTGGAGGTTTTGAGGGGAAAGAGATACAGAGACAGTCTTGGTAGATTGACAGCATCCACAGATGAGCTGAAAGCCACGCCTCGGCCAGGCTGTATGTCCACCAGCGCGCGCCACAGTGGAAGTCAAGAAAAAGGAGCAAGATCGAGAACATTCGAGAACATTTCCACCAAATGGAGAAGGAATGGAACACGTGCCAGATTGGGCATTGATCGGACTGCGTAATCGTTGTCCTCCACACCACCACCGCGTCCTTACGCACCACGATCAACACAGACGAGGACAGAGAAAGGAGGCCGTTGATATGGCAGAAGAGATCCAGATCAATGTCAAAGGTGCGTCTGCGTGGCGATGGGCATGTAGGGCCGAGTGCTGACTGTGCTGTAGGGCCGAGCGAACTGAAACTGCAAATCTCCATCACGACGGATAAGACGGTGAAAGAGCTGAAGGAGGCCATCTCTGCCAAGTCGGAGGTGGAGGCTGCAAGACAGCGGTTGATTTACTCTGGTGCGTTCCTCGGATGATAAGCAGTGGCAACTGACGAACGGTGGCGGGCTGCAGGTCGAGTGCTGAAAGACGACGACGCGCTGTCGACCTACAAGATACAATCGGGGCATACGATCCACATGGTCAAGGGTGCCGCCCCTGCGTCCTCTTCGTCGACCACGGCGCCTGGAGCGACCGCCCCGAGGCAGCAACTACCGACCATGCAGACGGGGCAGCTGCCGAGCGACCCACTGACGCAGCTGAACGGCCACCGCGGGTTCGGGGCGATGGCAGGCATCAACCCGTTTGCAGAGATGGGGCTGAATCCGAACGATCCCAACATGGTGCGTGTTGCTCTTCTCCGTGGCCACGTCTTGCTTATGCCCCATCCAGATGCAGGGGATGCTGAACAACCCGGCGTTCCTGCAGCAGATGAGCGCGATGATGTCGAATCCCGAGGTGATTGAGCAGATTATCCGCAACTCACCAGAGCTGGCGGGGAACCCGGAGCATGCACGGCAGATGTTGAATAGTCCGATCATGCGAGGCATTCTGTGAGTCTTTGTCCCGTCTGTCCACTCCTTTCCCTAATTCTCTCCCCCACAGATCAAACCCCGAACAGCTCCAACAACTCCTCCAAATGTCCACAGCCATGCGCGGCGCTGGCGGGCCTGGCTTCGGCTTCCCCAGCGCTGCTGCTGCTCCTTCCTTCCCCGCCCCCGGTGTTCCAGGCCAACCCGCCTCCACCACCACCCCTCCCTCCACCACCGCACCAAACACTACTCCAGCACCCAACCCTGGATTCAACCCGTTCTTGTTTGGATTGGGCGGTGTCGGAGCTGCAGGAGGAGCTGCAGCGGGGGCAGGAGGAGCGAACCCGTGGCAGATGCCCGACCCAGCCTTGATGCAGCAGTTCTTTGGGAACATGGGGGGTGCGGCACCTGCACAGCCGGCGGATACGAGGAGCCCAGAAGAGAGATTCCAGGTTCAGCTTGGGGTGCGTCTTTTCGTTCGTTTTTTGTGGCCATGAAGCTGACGATGTAACCTCCCTAGCAACTCAACGAAATGGGCTTCTGGGACGCACAGCAGAACATTCGTGCGCTCCTCGCGACGGGTGGGAACGTTCATGCCGCGATCGAGTATATGCTTAGTGGTGCCGGCGGCGGCGGGGCGTGAACATCTGACGCAGAGAGGTATGCACTTTTCCCCTTGATGGATGACCCGGGTGCTGACGACTCCTTTTCTGAGGAAAGGTCCGGGTTTCGTGGTTGAAGAGTGCGAAGTTGACGTCTTGTGTACATAATGTTTATTGGATCCTTATTGTTATGCATCGCTGTTTTCAGTTTTCATCATCCATGCGCCGCGCGCGTCTGCTTGAGAGTATCAGCTCCCCCGCGGTACATATATGTAGTAAGTAATCCAATTGGGTTTCGTCAGCCACGCACCGGCGTCGACTTGAGATTTCCAGGTGCCCGAGGGCGGTCGACGGAAGTCTGGCATGTTGAATTGGAGAGTACTCAACTTCCGGTGCCATACTAAGGGGAAGCTCTGGTGCTATAGAGCTAGCCCATCCAATACATCTCATCTGACTCAATCTCATCTCTTCTGCCACTCAACGCAGGTGGAATGAGTGTCGTCGTATAGCCAAGGTTGGACAACGGATTCAAATCGAGATTAATGCCTCTCATTCAACGTCAAGGAGCGCACCTATATGTGCTCGTTTCTGTTTCGCAGCGCTGGCTGACCCGATACCGTTCCTGTCATGACTGTCGATTTGTTTGTCCGCTTCCTTTGAATTTTCTTACCGTTATGATTATCGTACTTCATATTTCATATATAGCTCTTTAGCAAACGTGGGACTGATTCGAACGCCGCAATCCCGACTCTCCTTTTGCTATTATCTTCATAGGTGGGACTGTTGGCTGATATCATGAAAACACAGAGGTAGGTCAGGCTGCTCAAAGTGTCGGACTTGAATTCTATACTTTGCGTGACGCTAAGGTCAAGCTTGAAGTGGTATAGATACCGCAAAACCCTCTTACCAGTCTGACGATTTCTTGCCTAGTAATCAACAGAAGTGTACATACCTGAGGTTTCTGACAGGAAAACCTACATTTGGGCAAAATGAACACACGCAGGGTCCAGAATGGGATTGCTTCGATGAATTGTTTGGGAAAGATAAACAGGGGGAAAATCAGACAAAAATCAGACACTCGACCGCGCGATTCTTCACAGAGTCTGGGAAACGATTGAGATCGCTTGCCGTTACATTGTCAATTAAGCCTTAACCGTCAGAAATGCGCTAGAAGGAAGACCTTCGTGCAATGGAGTGTAATCTACGAGGACCATGTTGGGACCATGACCTTCTGCACAAGATGGTCGGCATCGTGGAAATATTAATACACGTCGCGTTTGACGTGACACGTGTCGCACATCTCGAGTTGCTTTTCGCTTATGTAGGACCGTGGGCGAAGATTCATCTCACCCAGCCGTTTCGCCCTCGCCGATCAACGCACGACGTATTTTAAGCGCGTGTGTTGGTTAACAGCGACCAAGTGTTCGCCCACTCTGAATCTGATTCTGGCTCCAACTGGCTCCATTCGGTTAGCGCATCGCACTCATCTACGGATTTCTGGGGCTAGCGTGATAATGTGCTTGCTGCACCTCCCTTTTCTATGACCTCCTGAGTCCTGATGGATCGCTAATTTGCCTTCGTTGACTGTACTTTGTCTGTATGCCCTGGTCTCTCAGTCTTTCTTTCAGGCATAGTGTGATTCATTTCACTCACACTGTATGCTAGACACTTCCACTATTATGTTCGGCTTTTAGTGCTATGTGGGGTCTGCAAAGCCTTTCACCTTCAGGATCACTCTATGTTGCCAACTTGCGAATCATGCACAGACTACTCCAACGTGTTATCACCTTGCTCTTCGGCATGGGTCACTGACGAAGCGGGGTTGAGCGGATTGTCTATCAGTTCAATATCTTGATGTAACCATCTTGCCGATATTGATGAACGCGGCCAATGAACCCCCACAAGGGGCACAGAAGTAGGAGTAAATAAGAGACCTCATGTGTGGTCAGGAACGAGTCTTATGGGTTTGCGGACCCATCCATAGCAATTGGAGGGATCATACATGCTGAATGATATGTGCGGAGAATTCTTTTGTGGGTTTGTGGACCGATTCATGGCCATGGGCGGATCATACACTCTGGATGATATATACGGAGAATCCGTCCAATGAATGGCGTCTCTCTCATTTACAGCAGGCCTGTAAAAAGTTAATTACACTCTCAAGTTAAACTCTCAGCTCCATCTTGAATCCAAGATGCGCTGGTGTCGCATTTTGCCTATCTGTGGCGCCCTTACTCTGCTCTTGCTACCCACTCTTGTTGTATCCCTTCCTATCATTCAACTTTGCATCCGTCCAACTGGGGGAGAATACGTTGTTGCGCTCAAACCTGGCGTAAACCTCGAGAACTTCGTAAAAAGATCAGCCATCAAGCCAATGTATAAGTGGACCACGTACAATACACTATTCGGTATGAACTATTGCCTACTTTCATCGTTCAATTGCTTAACCCTTTCTCGTTTAGTCCAGGTGAATATTCAGGAGATGACTGCGCTATGCACGCGACACAACAAGGACATCCTTTCTATTGAGAAACATGTTTACCTCAAGCCCAACGTTGTTCGCGTCCAGTTTGTTTCTTTCTCTTCCTCTAACAGCTGGCGACTTTGTGCGTGTATTGAGATATTGTGTTGTAGGAACTCAGCTCCATGGAATCTTGCCCGGCTGAACGCGGTCATCACGCCTCACACTATTGACAGGTAAGTCAACAATTCACAAACGAAAGGGACATTTCCTGAATACTAACCTGATAGGTCCCCTGCGAATACGTATAGATATGATGATAATGCTGGTGCTGGTGTCGATATATACGTCTTGGGTGAGCATTTCATTCTTCTTCATGTCGGGATTTGAGCAACAACTGTTTTGATAATAGATACAGGTTGGTTTCATTATCGGATCTGACCGCGGAAATTACAAAATCCTGCATCAGGCGTCTTTTTAGGACATGTATGAGTGTGCCGCTTGAGCTCTGGGCTTTCTGATGTGCTGACTGGTTGACCAGCCCGAATTTCAAGGGCGTGCTAGGCGTGGCCCAAGTTTCATTCAATCTGGACACCCATTTGATGACATCAATGGTCATGGCACGCACTGCGCGTACGTTCCATGCACTCTGAAGGCTTTCAGCACTACTGATATCACTATGTCAATAGTGGGATCGCTGCGGGTAGGCATTTTGGAGTTGCAAAGGCTGCTAATATTGTCTCAATCAAAGTTATCAGTACACGGTACAATGGGTAAGTATTAGAAATTGTGATTTTATCGTTGAAGGCTTATCATGCGTTCAGGGCCTCTGAAGCGGCGACCGCTGACATGTGGGTCCTTATCTGTGGTTTATGTAGTCAATGACTGACACGGAGAGTCATCAAAGCGTTCGAGGAATTGAGCATGTCATTGCTGAATATAGGAAGCACGGCCGCAAATCTGTTATTTCAATGTCTCTAGGTTCCGCAGTTGTCGTCACTGCCATTGACAATGTAGTCAAACACGTACGTCAAGCACAGAAATTTACATTGAACAGACAAGATAAAGCGGTCCTAAACCAGGCTATCAAAGCAGGAATTCATGTGGTTGTAAGTAATCGCTCTTGTGATTTGTCCGCTTCCCTTTAACAATTTTTATGAGCAGGTAGCGGCCGGAAATATGAATGAGGACGCCGGATCAACATCCCCAGCTCGTGTTAAAGAAGCAATAACTGTAGGAGCAAGTAATATCACGGATCAACGAGCACCATTCTCGAACTATGGCCCAATGGTTGATCTTTTTGCTCCCGGTGAAGGCATCATGAGTGCATCAAATGATGGAGTAAGTTTTTGTCCTCACATCCCACTTTCTATGCCATGTACAGATGAAATCACTTCAAAGTTGTCAACGTATATGGATGGTACATCAATGGTGCGTAATATGCCTGATTTATTATTCTCACTGAGCGATACTTTTAGGCTGTGCCCCATGTGGCAGGTCTGTTAGCATGTCTTCTTTCGAAAAAAGGCCAGATGCCACCTTCAGTAATGGCCCAAGAGTTGAAGAGAATGGCGGTGAAGCATATGCTTCAATTACACCTTCGTAAGCCATATTTCAGCTAAGAAAGGACGCATTGCCTTACTTGGTGTAATATTTACAAATTACAGCAAATCACCAAACCACTACTCCGAACTTGCTTGCTCACTCATCAACTTGAGTGTCTGGCACTGAGACCTCAATTTCAGACTGATCGCTTTGGCAGTGACGCCAGAAGAGAAGTGGCATATAGGGGAACCGTGTGATAATATGATTTATCTACCTGACCCTTTCTTACAACCATACCTGAATAAATCGAATATTCAGATCACTTCAGATCGCTCAGAGTAGAGTGTGCGAGCCAATGCTCCACATTTGAGAACTGCGAACCATGTAGTGTTAACTGAGGACCTGCAACATTGAATGATGATGATCAAATCTTCGTCGTCCAAGATAAGCTTAAAGGGGGAGCTTTGAGGCTGTACATGAGTCAGATGTCCTGGAGCTGTGCACATCTGTGAGGCATCCGGACTAAAACGGATCTATTATCCTTCTCAAAAGCGCTTGAAGCATGGTCCTTACTATTCTCCTTCTACTCCCCAATGGCACTCTCTTCGCCCGCCGAGAAATTCAAAGTTGCTGGTTTATACATTATCAATGTCCAGTCCGGGGTTAAGATCAGTGCCTTCTTAAATAGCTTAGAGATCACCCCCATGTATGTTTGGGACGAGTTTGAATCATTTGCAGGTATGTCGGGATTATATAGGATCTAGGACCGCCGACTTCTCTGTCATCTGAATGCAGCAGAGCTGCAACCAGATCAGCTCGCGGCTCTATACAATCAGCCGGAAGTGAAAACCATCGAACCAAATGTTTATATAAAACTGGAGCCTCCTAAGTGGGTTAACAATACCGTTCACTCTTGTGTCTTGCCATCTGACAGGGATGAGACCTAGCTTGATTCCAGAACTTGGAAATGACATAGATCTACGTGGTGGCCAACATACCGTCAATTTTACCCACAACATCGATATTGCGAAGTTCCTCAGGGAGATGAACATCACTGAAGCCAATATTGGCTTTCAATCCTTTATCGGTGAGGAGTGCTACTAGGGTATTCTATAGTATTAATCGACTTTTGTAGCCGATCTGAATCAAGATAAACTATTAGAGTTATCCCGCAATTCTGACGTTAAAAACATCAGAGCACGGCCCTCATCCAACCCACATCGCATTCCACTAGCGGATGGAGTCATTCTTCACTTCATATGACAATCATCTATACGCACGAATCATTAACTCGTTTCTCCCAAGAAATTCAAAAATGTATTGGGTATTCCCAACTCGGGAATTGTATGGGATTGCCTCCACCTCCTAGGGCCTTATAGCCGGATTAAGGATATAAGTAGTCCAAAACAGTGTGCAATAATGCCTGCAGGTATATGTTTCTGTAGCAAGGATGATGATGATTGTATTTAAGCGGTCTAGCAGTCGAAATTGACCCTCGCAACTCTTGTCAACCACATCTTCTCGCAGTGGAAGCTCAAACAAGCTATGGTGCATTATTTTGGGACAATAAAATCCCAGATCATCTGATGGTCCATCTCTTCTCCAGCCTCCCATTAGGATATCAGGTATCGATATGTTCAGAACTGTGAGGTATTAAACCCAGTCAGACAGAGAGATTTATTTATAATTATTAATCCGAACTAAATGCGGTGCGTTAGTGACACACACTCCCTGCTTAACATGTGTCGATGGAATATCCCCTTTTCTATCACAGTTTTGGAAATCACCAGTGAATCGTAGCCTTGAAAGCTCAGTGAGAAACAAATCAGTAAAGCTATCTAATTCAGGTCCTGACATGCTTCTGTCACATTTAACCTGCCGCTCACTGTCCAAATCCGGGCCTGTGGACTATCCTCATCAAGTCGCTTGATGAATAAAGATGAAACATAAAGAGACGCTATGGAAGTCTTTTGCCTGGAGGATACCTACGTTCTACTTGTCCGTGTCCAATCTTTATTGATTGATGGTAGGCTCCCGGGCATCATTCAATTATGGTCGCTCAAACTGGGTGACTATTTCTGATGTACCGATGTAGGTGTATTGCGTATTATTACAGTGCGGGAAACTTTAGACAAAGGTGTACATCGAGTCTCTGACATACCCATGTTCGATTAATGGCATTTGAACTCGCGAGGATCTTACTATTTGTTGTCACTCCCTAGTTTTACTCGCTGGGCCCAGAATCTCTAGCTACTTCGTATCTATTGATTCTGGTCCCAGTCTTAGCTTCTCTGGTGTGACCCCGCACTCATAGCCCTGCACGCAATCAATTACTCGGCTCAAGTCTCACAGCTCCGCTACGCGATACCTGCTGCGACAGAACCACGTTTCGAATAGTTTCTCGAAGCGCCTGCTATGACCGTCACTATTATCAAGCAATGGTAAGCAGAACGATTAATACATCGAAATGACTATATGGGCTGACCTGCCAGCATCAGGTTACAGTCACGAAAATTAACATTTCCACTTCTCTATCTCGGGATGTGCATCGTACCCCTTGTCACCATGCAGCCTTCTCCAGAGCGTTGGGCTCTCACGTTTGGGCAGAGGCAATGGGCACGAATAATACGTTCGCTCTCTCATGTGGCCCACTCTCCGAGCGGATCTGAGGGTTCGGGGTAACGACACGCAACGTGGTGTTTAAATATATGTGCTCTCATGGCCATAGAACAATGTCGATGGTGAATTCGGGATAGCGACGGGATGAAAATGACCACAATCTATCCACATTCCCTGCAAGAGTGTTAGTTGCAAGCAAAATACTGAAATTGACCACCTACGAGTCCATTGCGCACGAAACGCTCGGTCAAAACGTGGAAAGCCTCGTGCCGTCGGTGTCTCATGATTATTTCCCTCGAGCGCATGCACACCATGGAAAGCTTCTGTGCTACAGCATCGTTCTGTAATGCTAGCAGGCAAATAGTCTCCATGAGTTCGACAGGGAGTTTCAGCCCATCGGATGACATGGGGATGAATGAGTCGTGTATCGGGGAGTCAGGCTCGAGAGAGCTTAGTCCGTCATGGTCAATGCGAACGTATGCTACAATACTGCCTGAGACCCACGCCGTCTGAGTCCATGCTTCTTCAGACCTGATGAGCTTTGGAATCGTGTCGAATAGCGAGCGTTCATCCATCGCCTCCGTGCCACTGAACATGCCGTCGCGTGCAAGGCTCCATTTGAATTTCGTTCGGATATCCTTGAACTTTGCCCTGATACCATTCGAAGAGGTCATTAATACACGCATTTATCTATCCTGCGAGTATCTGGTGAAGGAGGAGCTGATTTCCCCCTTTCCGTCAGCGTGGAAGGTGATGCGCTCAGGAAGTATGGACCACACACTGGGATCCAAGTTGTACCACGTCCGTGATATCGCCTGGGCAACTTTTACTGCTGTTTTAGATGCATAATTGCAGACGTCTGATGTTGGGAGGGGTACAAACGGCATGATTAGAACTGGGAGGGAGAAGGTATCATCAGATTCGAAGGTGTAGGGACATAGAAGTCACTTGAAACAACAAAGGAATTGGCAGTCCGCTCCAAGTCCACTCTGGTCTGTTGCAAACGTCGGAACGCCTACAGTTTGCCAGCAAGAATTACCCGGTGCTGCACTGCCCAATTTGAATGAAATTCATCCTAATGAAGATCTTGCCTACAGAAAATCCACAGAAACAGCGACATTTCATCCGAACAGAGCCTAAGGGGATCTCAAATTGGGCCTAGTGCTGTGCGTGCGTTCATGGAAAAGTTTTTTTTTTTATCATTGTGATCTTGATGCATGAGCACTCTGGGAGGGAGAAGGTATCATCTGGTTCGAAGAACTCACAAAGGAATTGGCGGTCCGCTCCAAGTCTCCTGTAAAGCGGTCTGAGGGCGTACGAAAATTGCTATGCGAGAGCGAAATTCATCTTGTGTTGTTCTCCTGACGGAAAACCATGAGCCTCGAACGTTTGCGCCATCTTGAATGAAATTGTATGCCTGTTCCCCATCGCGTCCATCAGGTTTGATACCAAGTTCGACCAGAATATCCGGTAAATGCCGAATATCATTTGTGCAATGGCACAAAGGCGTAAGCTTGCTACTACCTCGATCCGCAGACCGTCTACACTGACACGGAGGATCGGAGGTTGAACATCGCTCAGTAGCTCTCTGGCTCACTGCATAGTCAACACAGTCATCATGGCGACGGTGCATCCCCGAGACAGTGGTGCACAAAGCGAGTCGAATCAGGTTCAATCCTCCAGCGCCACTTGTTTCATAGACTTGGACCACCACCACGACCATTTCTTGTCCATCAACCACTTTGCCCTCCGCACAGACTACGACGACCTCCAGCACGACTCCACCCTTCCCAACCCACGTAACCGCTCCTTCGCAGGACTCGACGGGCCTTTGCGCTCGTGACTCCCCGATACTCGACATATTTATCCCAATATCGTCAGATGGGCTGAGACTCCCGGTCGAACTTATGGTCATTTTCCCACTAGCACCAAGGGATGATGTTGCGCACAAAACTTACCTTGGTGTGCAAGCGCTCCAGGGAAACCATCATGAAGCACCGACGGTACGAAGCCTTCCGTGTTTTGACCGAGCGTTTTGTGGACAATAGTCTCGTAAGTCGTCAATTTTCTAATTTATTACCCACAGCTCACGCTCTTGCAGGGGATGTGGATAGATTGCGGGCACATTGAACCGGTTCCTATGTCCAATACACCTCCCACCTCTTTCTATGGCATGACAGCACATACGTTCAAAAACCATGCTGCGTGCCGCTATCCGGAGTCATCTGATCCTTACGGAGAGTGGGGCCCCACGAGAGCGAACGTACCATTCGTGTCCGTTGCCTGTTGCCAAACGAAAGAACCCAACTCTCTGGAGGAAGCTGCATGTGACGAAGGCTACGATGTGCATCCGAAGGTAGAGAAGTGGAATGGTTCCGACTTCTCTTTAGACTGAGGTATTACCTATCCAATATTTACTTCTTGATCAAAGGTTCCGAGTTATGGATACTTTAAACTCGACGAATATTTTGATGTACCGCCCCAGGTGTATTGCGCGGTACTACGCTGCGGGAAACTTTAGTACAAGGTGTACATCCTAACTCATTGCGTTCGATCAATGGGGTCTTCAGTTATGTAGCTACCCACTTGTAAAGAATGTAGCATCAGATTCGCCCCAGGGCGCGTCTGCGAAGGATTCAAACCGAAAGGTCCATATTTTGGCCGGTACGTAGCGGTGGTCCATGTAGTTTTGAACGCTGGGGCAGAGTCAAGGTCCATCCAGCAGTCCGTCAAGCTCTCCACGTTCTGCCAAATCTGGGACAACGGTGAGGAGGCGTATCTCGACACCAAATACGCACGAAAATTGTCTTCGATCCAGCCATGGAGCGGGGAAATTGGTGGGCTCAGAGAGAAAGGTAAAGAGGAAGGAATGCGGCGCGGGTGTCGTGGAAGTAAATGGAAAAAGGTGTTGAGAGTATCCGGCAATTGCCGAACACCGTGTTCACCACCTGCCACTGCCATGCCTCAACGCGACACCATTCAACGGAGACCTCCAGTACGACGCTGACACGCCATCTTGTGACTATCAGTGTCCAGATAAAATCCTCGTGGTCGCCTCATGGCTCAAGCACTCAATTCGCTACTAGCATCTCCAATAGAACGTAAGCCATGGTGTTCGCCTCTGCCCTTCGTCAATGCCATTTTCCACCACTCCATCCCGCTACCATGCTACAGCCTCGCGCATGATTACCCACCCGTTCACGCCACCAATATAGAGCTTTGACGCCGCCTTGTTCGCTGCGTGCAAGGCCATCTCAGTTGCATTTAGGAATCACTCGGGAGTACTCTGCCGCTCGACACGGGA
>JABCKO010015921.1:0-27906 GCA_018855915.1 Tephrocybe sp. NHM501043
TCTAGTGTCAACCGGTGGTGGTTCTGATAGACATTCTTTGATAGTCAAAGGCGCCGCAAAAATAGCCCGGAAACTGGATTTCGATTTCGCAGAGGCTGTTGTGCGTGTATTCCTACTTGTTTTCGAGAGCACAACCCATTCTCAGCGTCCTTCAGATTGGCTTCGAGTTCAAAAAGCGTCGAGCATTTCCTGTCATAGAAGGTGTTGTCGTCGCTCATGAGAACGAAGCCGCTCTACGGGAGGTATGAAAGATCAACATGAGGCAGATCTACGTGCTCACTTTATCCATATTCTTCAGGCGTACTGGGAAGCCGAACAAGATGCAGAAGAGAAGGCTAGAATTAAACGAGATGAACGCGTCATAAAACATTGGACACGACTAATTCACGGGCTTCGTATTCGGCAACGTCTCCAAGCGCAGTATGCACCAAAGCCGGAAGTACACTCTCAGGATGGCGGCCACAAGACAGACAGGCAACCAGGAACCTCCAAGGTTTGCACTTGTGGCTGACTTCTTTATGACACATGTTAATCATCTTGACATTCTATTTGTGCAGGATATCATTGTGACTATGTCGCATCCAGGTGTGGGTGCTGGTGGGGGTTTTCTTGTTGGCGCCGACGATGTTGTTCAACCCTTCCATTTGCCAAAGGCCAAGTATCAACCACTTGAGGAAGCTACTGCTACGGGTAGCCCAAATCAGGGGGACCAAGCTGGCTTTCCCGAGCGCGTGAGGGCAGAGGAATCAATGATCTTCTCGCCGGGACCAAATGACGGCACCTATAATTTGGGAACCCTCGGCGAGGATTCAGATGTGGATATGGAGCTTGAGGAAGTCATAATTTCTAAACCCCAGCTACGAGAACAGAACGGCCGTGGAGCTGCTCCCAAGACTATGCAGGAGCTGGCAGAAGATCTTGCTCGACGAAATAATACAGAAGACGACGATTATGATGAATATATTGACACAAACGCGCTCGGCACGTCTTCGAGTGCCCGAGGGCCCGGCGAGCACGGTGTGATACAATCGAACTCATCGCCTCGTTCACTCAGGGTAACTCTAAAACTACCCAACAACCCTGCCACCAGCTCTGGCACTTCCACTCCAGGGGGAAAAGATGTTGCCTCCCGTCGTACGTCCGCTCGCTTACCCAGGAAGGCGAAGCCCAAGAAGAGGGCTAGGGACGACGATACCGATTATGAAACGGACGAAGATATCTCGCCACCGACACCAAAGAAACGTGCCACCAAGATGGCCGAGAACCTCCCAGCGCCCACAAGAACGCTGAGGCCGCGGGCATCCAAAAGTGCTGCTCAAATGAAGGAGGCGGAAGAGCAAGAGGAGGCGTATCGGCGTGCTATCGAAAGATAGCGATTCTGCATGACTTGGCCCAGCTTTTCACCTATCTATATACGACGACAAGACTACCCACTACATTATTCCTTATACCTGGACCGTGGTCCTCCTACTCCTGTATATCGCAACGATAGATCTCTATAATTAAATGTACATCCAGGCATGTTTTTAACGAAATCGATGTTCCCAAACTAATCTGTAGCAGCGGGGGTTACGGCTGCCGTTGACGGCTCCGTCTCAAGAGGCGTGCTAAATGGCTGAAGTATCGCAAAAGTGAGATACGACGTGTGGCCTCGCACCTCCGACATGACTTTCGAAAGGCTGATTTTTGCAGGAGTAATTTGCACAGGGGGTCCAGCGGGAACGAGTGTTGTCGTGCCTGCAGTTGCTTCGCCCGATTCCTCGCGATCATCGAGCTCCATCTCCTGTGCTGGTTCTGGAACGACAGGGGAGGCGTCCTCGTCGGTTTTCAGGCGCTTCCTCTCTCCCGCGGCGGTGCCTGCTTCGGATGCCTGTTCTGGTTGATCCTTCACGGGTGTACCATCTTCCCGTTTTCGCTTGCTGGCGCTCTGCTGCCTACCCGCGGCAATTTGCTGCAAGCGCTTATCTTCCCGCTTCCGTTCCGCCTGTTTCAGCTTCTCGCTGATTTCGCCGATGGATTGGAGAGCGGGAACGTGGGACACATCCACCGGCCGCAAAAGAGTTTCATACATCGTGATATCTGTGTAACCATATATGAAAATGAATCGCTTAGTTAATCGATGAAGGGATGACACGAACCTGTGAAGCCTGCATCATTTAATGCATTGACAGTTCGAAGAACTTGTTCCATGCATGGGCTGAAGCAACATATTCGGGTCGTGCGATCTTTCTTTCGAAGATCTGGACATTAGTCGAGGGAACAGGTTGCCAAAATGGAAACATACTCTAAGTGCTTTTTTCGCATGGTCTACGGCCTCCCAAGGCGCAGGCAGGTCAAGGAAAACTGTTGAAAAATGATGTCAGTCTTTTGAAGATATGGGAGATGGAGTCATGTATGACCTGAGTCGACAGTATCCTCAACCGTGAATCCGTCTTTGCACACATTCCGGTGGGTCAGCGTTACGATATCGTTCATCCCGTGCTGTGTGAATTCCTCTCTAAACTCGCCTTGTTAAGTCTGTCAAGATTTTCTTGACCCAACGTAAGTTACTTGCCTTGCTTTTGAAGCCCTGGCCTCGTGAAACTCATATGACCACAGGTGACCACTTGTACCCACTGTCCGGGACACGGAATGCGAGAATGACCCAGATCCAGTACCTAGATTACGGAGGAAAGTGAATACAGACAGAGAGAAGTTTTCGCCTGAACGAACCTGACAATTGGTTTGTTAAGCACTGACAAAAAGAAAAATGATGTAAAGGCCGTGCAACGTGTTTCTCCCCCAAGGGCATAGAACAAGGGTCAAGAACGCTACGCACCTGCCTCTATGACTTGACTCCCTGGTTTGATGTTGAGGTGCGACGTGATGAATGCGATGTCTGCCAAGTAGAGAATTTGTGTGCGATGTGGGAGTGCCATTGTCCACAGCTCAGGGGTCGGACGCAGGACATGGATGAATCCTTTTCCCTTGCGTGAGCCGACCTTGGAGCCGTAGGGCATGCCTACGAGGTCTGCATGCCGGTAGTGGCCAAACTTGCTGTTGAACTCTTTACCAGGTGTTATGAGAAGAGGCTGTATGACATCGCGGGTCTGTTGAATCAGGTTAGGCGGGATAATGGAGGCTTAAGAAAACTCACAAGCCAGATAATGACCACATCGCCCGCTGCAATCGCTTTAGCAGTGGACCACATCGTGGCTAAGTGCCAAGGCTGATAATTATTTCATGATCGAAAAGCGATCAAATGATTCAAATCTAGAGATCTTGTTTCCATCCCGTAAGTAACTTGCTGTCAATAACTTTCCAGGGATCTGTGTAATCCGCATCGGTTCAAAGGCAACAGAAACACTCCTGGTCATATAGAGTTTCGCCGGTTGCCGGCTAGGTTTCCATTGAAACATACGGCAAATAGGCCATTAAACTCCATCTGGGACGTAAAGGTCGCCGTTTGCTGAACTGGCCGTAGATAGAAGGTTCCAGCCAATCAATCGCAGGCCAATAAATCAGCGCTTCGACTACTTCGAGCTTACTTATCCATCTTAAACCATCAACGCCTGAGCACATCGAGTCTTTTTTCCGTTCCCCGCTCCTTTCCACCTGCCCGTCATGGACAATACTCCCGGCTTGTCCTTCAGTGCGTACCCTCTCCTTACTGCCTCTCAGATGGTATCTGATCCCATCTTAGTTGGAATTGTCGACTTTTCTCAGCAGGTAAGATGCCCGGTTTCCGACGCGCGTCGCGCCACCCCTCATATTTCATAGGCAAGGTGGATTTATATGACCCCCTCGGTCCAAGAATTACTTGGTGAAGCGCCTGTTTACGATATGTGTCGTTATTGAGACCGTTTCAAAGGCTACGAACCCCATGAGCTAGTCGGAAGGCCATCATTGGAGCTGGTACATCCAGATGAGTTCCAGCAAGTCAAGCGCATTCACCAGTAGGAGTGACTCGCATTCCTCTTCGCGGCCTGCACTGACCGATCTACAGCGATACCATTGTAAACGACAAAGCGGCCGTACTCCTTTACCTGAGAATGAAGCACAAGATTCCAAGCCGTGGATATATTTTGTGCGGAGTTGTGAGATCCAGTTCCTAACTTCCGTGTACTCACATTTCACTGATGCCGAGCTTCATTCCAGTCAAGGTCAGCTCACGCGAAGTGTCCAACTATCCCCAATTTTCCGACTTTTTATCCAGAACGGTTGTGCACAATGTCCTTGTCGGAAGTGTGTCCTTCGCAAACCCAGCGAAAGCCATGCACAATGCCTCTACGGCGCAAGAAATAGATTTTATTTCGCCCACAACAACAGATTTTCAGGGCAGAGTAAGCCTCGCTTCAAACATTATATTACATCATCTCTAATAGGGGTTAAACACAGCGTTGGCACAGCCAATCCGTCAGCAGCCCACCTCGCATATCGACAACTCTTCCTACTCCAACAAGCGCGACGTCCCCTTGGAACTCACGTCGTAGTCCAAGCAGCATCTCTGAAAGCGATTCGGAAGACTCGGCCGCGACACCGGAACTCCAGCGACAGGACACCTTCCAATTCAGCCACCTCCCTAACCAATCTCTGCGCACTCTCTTTATTCTCGACCGCTTCTCGGAGAAAGGGACGATCGAGTATTGCTCAAATGACTGCCTCGTGACAACGCTTTCGGCCATCGGGCGCCCCTTCTTCGACTACGTCCATGAATCGGACGAAGCGACCGTCAAGAAATGGATTGAAACTGTGAAGGGCTGGGGCGTCAACGATATGGGACAACCAAGCGATGGTGGATTCGGCTATGGCATTTTCACATTGCTATCAAAAGGGAGAGATTCCAGGTAACCTCCATTTTCTACCCTGTATTCCCTTGACCCACCCTTGTCTCATAGTCAACGCGTACCCGAACCTGTCGGACCTCGGCACAAGTTGGGCAGGCATCGATTCTCAAGACACGCTCGTGCCAATGATGGGGGACGCGCAACGCGCATTCCAGATCGTACTCGTGCCGGCTCATCTGTAACACTGCCTCCAATGGAAGGCCAATCGCCGGAGGTACTCGTAGATGCAATCTTCTCTGCCCATTCGGACGGCTTGATGGTTGTCTTACGCCGGAGCGAAAATGCGTAGAAGCAAGCCGTTCGACGTCTTTCAAATTTTATATTGGTTCATCCGTTCTCCCAAATTCCAGTTATGTGCTTGCTTGACTCTTTTCTTATTCAATCCGTTATCTTGCTCTGCGCTTATGCTATGCCTGCTACACATTATAGATTCCCATACGCCTCTCCTTGCCGTTGTTTTTTCACCGCGTACCTGTTCTGTTGCTGTAATTCCACCTTGTCTGATCGTTGTTATCCGATTTATACCTACTGTATGCTCTTGAAGGCCAATTATACCACGTATTTATCCATGTACTTTATCCCACTTGTTCATATACAGTTTACTTGATCTTGGAACTCAGCCGATGTTATTCCATACCCCTTAATTTTACGCAACCGTTTGCCATTTCTCCCATTTTCGATGCTAAAGCCGGCAACCTGGCGAGTCGTGGCTAGGCCGTGGCTTGTGTTAATGGCCCAGCATGCGGCGTCGGGTCTCAGCCGAAGGGTTTATTTTAGGCCCATCAGGATAATGCACCAGATCCACTCAACAAGCCTCCCATATCTCATCTGACTAGAATCTGATGGAGGCCCACATTTGTGGTGATCAAGTTCTATAAATGTGTAAACGCAGAGATCCGAGTGTGTACGCAGATCAGGAGATCTTGCACTCGATGTAATGGAACTTGAGTTCCGATTCTGACATAGCCGCCTGGGGAAAGGGGGATTTGACTACTTCGGCAACTTCATGACAGTATCATATTCTTCTGGCAGCTCGATTCGCTACTGGTATCAGATGGACACGCCCATGCGGAAGAAGTCTGGTGTGTATGCACTAGGATTGGATATCTGAATAGTGTTCGTCTTCCCTGCCTTGAACCCTGACAGCGATACAAGATAGCCTGACAGCAGAATATCCCAGCTCTGTATATGGGAAGTCAGTGGTCCCCTTCAAAATTGGCAGACAAAAAAAAACGTCAACACCCACCTGGCCGGAGATGGGCATCTGCACCTGAATAGCAGTACCACCATTGACACTGATGAGTGCATTTCGGCAGTTGGAGCACTCCGTGTTCGTCATGGTGAAGTCAGCGTTGATGTAATCCAATGAGACAGTTTTCGTGCCCCCTGACGCGCCTCCATCGACATCGTTAAAAGTCAAAGTGCCACCATTGCCAACGAAGCCCACAACTGTGACAGATGTACTGACAACACGCGTATCGGCGCCGCCGGAGAGCGTGTTAGTGGAGGCCGCGGCATTATAAAAGGTGAAGACAGGGGCTGCGACAACACTAGCGCCACTGAGCTTTAGAACCACAGAGCCATGCGCGGCGACGGTAGATGTGTACCTGTGATCATGTCAGGCAAAGTAAGTGTATATAGAAGGTCCTTACGTTGTGGTGAGCTTGCCAAGTGATGAACCTGTGATGAGATCGACCGCATTTGCTGAGCCAAACCCGACATCGGCCAGGTTAAACGTCAGAGATCGAGACGAGTCTTGCCAGTTAATAATCACTGATGAAAGGAAACTTTAAGATGGTCGTTCCCCCGA
Source organism: Tephrocybe sp. NHM501043 (assembly GCA_018855915.1). NCBI lineage: Eukaryota > Fungi > Basidiomycota > Agaricomycetes > Agaricales > Lyophyllaceae > Tephrocybe > Tephrocybe sp. NHM501043. The sequence continues at coordinate 6,637 of JABCKO010015921.1, forward strand.
TGCCACTACTGGAATGACGTACCCACAACTGTCGAACCATCGGCCAGAGGGCCAGCCCAAACATCGTGATCATCAGTGTATCTGCGCTTGAAGCTAATGGATTTCCCCAGACTGTCTTGCTACAAAAAGGTCAAGCGAGGTTGAGTACAAGCTTTAAGAACTTGACGCTTGATTTTCCTTACATTCACTGAAATGATTCTCGTGTTCTTGAGGATGTTGAGGGTCGCGGTACTGGGATTGGTTAAGTCGGTTGAGATTAACAAGGGTGATCTAAATCAGTGGACCTTATAAAAATGGCAATACGAAGGGAAGCGGCCGACAAACTTTGCCGCAGCCCAAAACGCAAAGTGAGTTTGTTGCTCTACAGTGGTCAGCCCAGAATTGCCGACCTCCAGCATATCAAGATCTGCCAGTGATGATCGATGATCATTGAGTTTATATCCCCAGACGACGCCGGAAGCACGGACCGTTCCAGGCTCCTGGCCCAGTGAATTGAGTAATGGGCACAAGCTGGTTGATGATTCTGAACAGATTACCCCAGGACGCAGGCGGACCGATGTCGTTTCTGGGAAATGTAAGATAAGAAAGCACAACTGAGAACAACGGCTAAAGATTCACGAAATACGCCATCTAAGCGAAGGTTAATTTGATAAATGTATTTTGCATTTAAAGGTTTAGACTTACGAGTGGCCAACGGCACTAGCAGGCCATCTGGCTGGGTCTATACGCTACCGTTAGATATGTATCTGGTGTAAATTTGGAAACCAGCCTTACCCTGCACACCCCATTCACAGATAGAAAAGACCATCGGACGCTTCGTGGCGCTCAAGGCGTCCCTCATCGTGGCATAGTGAGGCTGACCATGCTCAGTTATCAGTAGAAATTTAAACAGAAAGATATTCAAAGTTACCTGAATCTGTATAAAGGAATTTGGGTGGGACGTTTGTATATGGAGGTGGGCAATCGAAGACGAACCTGGATGGGGGGATTAAAGTCCACAAAGTCTGTGGTACTGACTGTTTGACAGGGTCAGAAAATGATGCATTCCACGGGTCAAGCGACAAATGGGTCACCTGCATAGCAATTGTCGTACTATAATCCATGTTCAATTAGTGTCATCCAGGTGACTAGTGGCGCTTAAGATCTTGGCTAGTCACCTTCAAGTAATCTGCTCCCCACGATGCAAACGCTGCTGCGTCCAGAGTCTCGTAACCTAAACTACCCAAGTATCTGGCTGTCCCGCCAACGAAATCGCATGCAAAGTAACCACTTGAAATAGGATAATTGCTTTTCAATATGAACGAATTTAGAACGTATATGGTTAGATCTTACCCATCAGAGTACAGCCCAAACTTTAATCCAAGATTGTGAACGAAAGAGGATAGCGCTGGAATCCCAGATGGTATTGTTTTCAAACTCCAGGTGAAACCACCAGAAGCGTTCCTTGCTGTTCCCTGCCACCCGCAATCACTGTAGCATGGGGCTCAACAATCAGGGCTGGAGAAAAGAAGATGAATAGCCATACACATTGAGATGATTATACCCAAGCGTACTCAGCCCCAAGCTGACGAGGCTTTGAGCAGCTGCCTTATATTGTGCTTCAGTTGTGTCACAGCTTACAATGGTTCAGAGTCAATCTCCAAATCAATGATGGTCAAAATCATACAGATATGCGTTGTAAGGGTTCCATCCCATTGGGGGCTTGACTGCGAGCCCATCATCGAGAGCTAGAGAGTTCGAAACGAAGGCCAGAGCAATAAACCGCAGCAAGCCAAGCATGGTGAATGCGATTCTCAGTACTAGCTTGTCGCCTGCTATGTGCTATTTTTCTACATTTTTACTGACATGGCGGCCCGTTCGACAGCCTGCAGCCTTCTCGCGAATGGTAAATGTAGCGCGTGATTGAGACCACGAGGCCGTCAAGTGTTATTTCCGGCCTTTGAATGTGCGGTCCGTGTTCAAGAACCACAGAATAAGCGGTTGTAGTATTAGCTGGCAATCTGGCGAGGAAGTGTAGTTGACCCAACACCACTGGCGTCGTCTTTTTCGGAATTGCGGCATCAGGTTATCACGCGATTTTGCGTCATGGATCACATGTCTAGATCCACAAATTTTGGTTGAAGTCTTGATCGAGATCTCATCCTCTCAACTTCCTCCCTGTCTGTTACATTGCGTGGCACCTACTTCGATGTCTCTCACCAACGATGATAGCCTTGTAATATCTAATGATCCCCTTCATGTGTGTGCACACCCTTCAGAATAGTCCGCAAAAATTGATTGTTGCCCAGCCAGCTAATCTAATCCCTGAACTATGCCGATCATTCTACAATGTACGGATATCTGCTCGCTACCTACGATTATCTGAAACCTGTTGAAACTCCAGCTCGGATGGGTCACTGGCACTGGCGGCGGAATTTGTATCCGTGTTGGGCAAGCTAATTCATCTGCTCTTGTTATAATCAACTCATTACATATCGATTTGTAGGGATAAAGTTTATATCGCCCCCTCGGGTGTACAGAAAGAGAGAATTGAACCTACACATATCTTTGTTCTTCCCTTTCCAAAACAAGAGCCTTCTCCCAGCACGGATCGCGTGTTCCTTCGCCGGCCCGCGATAAATCTCAAGGAATCTGCGTGCACACCACTATTCTGGAATTCTTTCGAGCTCCGGGGGGCAGGCAGTTGCATCCATACCCACTCCCAACACGCGGTGATGGCAACATTGCTCTGGGATGGCCCTGTATTCAGAATCTCTCATCAAGTAAGACCATTCTTAATTGGGTATCCTCATACTGATATACTTTTCGATAGGAGGTACCATAGATCATTCAATCTCGATTCTCATGCTGAAATTACACTCCCTACAGATGATAAAAGGCGTACGCATCAGTGGGACTGGAAAGGCGCTTTCCTATCTCGACACTCTTGAGCTCCCGATCATAGAAAATACCCCGAACGAAGAGGATCTTAAAGATAGCATGGCAGAAGCAATGATCAAGTATCCTGATGCTGCAGGAGTTCTTGTTCGTAGACACGGTGTCTACGTTTGGGGTTCGTCAAATACTTTATAGATCATTCCGAATAATGGCTGACCCGTTCGTACAGGCAACGATTGGGAGAAGGCGAAGACTCAAACTGAGGTGAATTACGTTCCGTTTTCCATAGCCAATTTTTTGACGTTGTTCTTCTAGTGCCTTGACTATCTATTCGAGATCGGCGTCAAGATGAAGCTCGCTGGTCTTCCTACAGTTCTGAGTTAAATGTATTTTATCTGGTTGTATCGTTATCATATAGAGAGTGCTTAGAGTGTTGAGCGAAAGTCGAAAGTGTGACATGGTTGCTCATTTGACGCGATCGGTCACGCGTCTGTAATACAACATCAAATTCGTCACGCAAAAGGGTTCTTTGCATATCTTCATGTTGTCCTAAGTCTGGTCAAAACTAACTCCATATTATTTCCCTTTCTTACTCACTGGGGTTTGTATGGACTACATTCTGGGCAGTGATGACGCTATATCTGGCTTCCCAGAGCCTCAGCTACACTCCAGCGACATCAGCGAACCGAGCAACGGTAGTGACAACCTCAACAAAGCTCCGGAGGAGGCTTTGAAAAGGTGCTACATGTGAGTTTTTTTTCGGAAGTTTCTGCATGTGCGTTGATTGACGCTTTGCTTGGAGTGTCTTGACTGAAGGTTGTTGCCTTGTCTCGTGTTGTACATATACTATTGACACTCGACGAACGCTTACAGTCTTTGGCCATTCGGAATATAGAGGACAACAGAAAGAAATAATTGAAGCAGCAGTAAGAGGTGAGGTTCTCTGCCGTGGCTGCTTGCTGGATCTAAAGGATGTCAACTTAAATTAGGCAATGATGTCCTTGTAATCGCACCAACTGGAATGGGCAAAGTACGTCACAGCCAAAACCGTGAATGTTGTTTTAATGATGTGTATACTTTCAGAGCTTGTGCTTCCAAATTCCAGCAGTGGCTGAAAAGGTAACCTGACTCCATCTCAGTTGTCGATTCAGCCGCTGACATAAACCGATTTGAAGTCAGGGATCACCGTGGTGGTTTCGCCTCTTCTTGGTCAGTATTCAATATATCTTGACTCTAAGATGGAGTCATATCTTTAATTCGACCATTTAGCTTTGATGAAGAACCGTGAGGCATCTATCTTCGTCAAGAGTAATCACATCGACTCAACTTTCTTACATCCCATTTAGAGGTCGATAGCTTGCGAGAGAAATCAGTAGCTGCTGTATCATTGACTTCCGAGACTCCTTCGGAGCAAAAGCAACAGGTGAATCATCTGTCCTTCCATCTTCAACCTACTGACCCCCCGAACAGATCATAGATGATTTGCTTTCAGGACATCCCGTCAACCGACTACTCTACAGTGTGTAGAATGGGCTCGGCTTTGCCCACATAGCTAAAAATGGTTAAAATAGTGACACCAGAGAGACTCTGCTCCTCACAGTTCATGAATGTGCTCGAGGGTGTTTACGAAGAAAACGAGCTGAATCGGCTTGTTGTTGACGAGGCTCATTGTATATCGGTGCACACTTGATATCTCTGTTCACAGCGATTCAGGAAACTAAAATAATTGTAGGAATGGGGTCATGACTTCCGCTCTGACTATCGCCGGCTTGGGCTGTTCCGAAGGAGATTTCCCTCCGTCCCCATAATAGCTTTGACCGCCACCGCCACTTCAGGGTATGCATGATCAGGGAAAACTAAACCGAGAATTAACCGGCGCACCTCTAAAGGGTGCAAACGGACATGATCAGAAGCTTAGGGCTATCTGAAAGTCGCCTGCATCGGGCTCTCCACCCATTCAACCGATCAAATCTCTTCTACGAGGTGCGGATCATGTCAATCATCCTTCATGCCCCTCTGACCTTCATATTCGCAAGTTAGGTTCAGTATTTCACAAGAGTAGAGCCGATCTCTCAAATGGCGCAAGTATTCGAGTACATCACAACTCTCTATCGGAGAAGAAAACGCGCCTCGTCGGGTATCATTTATTGTCGGAAACGTGCCACATGTGATGCCTTGTCGACATACCTGCGGACCAAAAGCATCAACTCGCAGCCTTACCATCGTGGAGTAAAGTGGTTCTTCCCCCTCATTTACACGCATATCATTCTGCTTACGCTCGAGAATACAGTCCTAGTACACTCGACAAGACATTGCGAGAATGGACGATTGGCGGAACCGGAGAAAGTGGAATTGACGTCGTAAGTCGCAAGCCAGGAATCTCCACCTTCCTGACTAGAATCGATACAGGTTGTGGCCACCATTGCGTTTGGGCTCGGAATCGACAAGGGTGACGTTAGGTGTGTTATTGAACCCCTTGCTTTTAAGTGACTGACAGCCTTCAGATACATTATACACTACGACCTTCCCAAAAGCTTCGAAGGTTAGCATCTCCTTTCTTTTCGCTTCTTTTCTCGTTAAGGAGACATACTCTCAGGATACTACCAAGAGACAGGTGAGCGGCCCAGGGTGTCGTGTAGTGTGTCAGGCTTATGGCGTGCAAAGGACGCGCTGGACGCGATGGTTTGGTAAACCTCTTGCTCTTCGTTCTAGCTTGGCGATAGCTAACGTTACCGTTTCTAGCCATCAAAGTGCATCCTCTACTACTGTGAGTACTGCATACGCCACCGGGTCGATCGTCCGATGTACCTCTCCCATCAGCTCGACAGGATGCTCGCGAGGTTCAAAAGTGGGTCAACAGCTCAGCTCAAGCCCGTATCGGTCAAGAAGGGCCGCCACCTAGTCAGAGGGCGGAGCATAGCCTTGCTGCGGTGAGGATCCATTCCAGAACCTGAACGACTCCTCGAATCCATGTCTCACAAGCTTGCATTAGTTGTTCAAGTTCGCCGAGAGCGTGTACACTTGCAGGCATATCGTGCGTCTTCTGCGCTTCCTTTCGTCTTTTGCCATAAGGTCTGATCCAGCTTCATCATGCGTGCTAGTCAATCTGCCGTTACTTTGGCGAGGAAATCGATACAGACAATGCGGAAATGCTCCGCAGGTATTGTAATAACATGTGTGATGTAAGTCGTCTCCATTACCATGGTCATAAGAATGACAAGATACCTTGCAGGTTTGCAAATACCCCGAGAAGACAAGACGTCGTGTTACCAAACTTTCGATAGAAGTTAATTTGAAGCTTGACCTTCCAATGGACATGATCTCTTATCCAAATAATGTTATTGAGGGGTGGAAGCCCAACGCGAACGGCAGAGTCATGAATGGTCAACGTTCCTACTCTAATGGGAGGTCCTATGGTGTAATGAAACGCCCAGCGCTAGACCAGCCTCTTGGCGATGGGGTTAAGAAAGTTAGGGTAACTCTTCCTCTGGCACTTGGTAAGAAAACACCATACATTGATATTTGAACTATTACTTACGTTCGTGAGCAGTTACAAAACCTCATGCATCAACATCAAGTCTCACTAAGCCCTTCAAGCCACCATTCAAGACACTATTCCTCAAAGCAGCGAACCCAGGACCATTACCACCGCCACCTTTGCCCCCTCCAGGGCAGTCAGAGATAGTAGTTATGGACGATGACGATAACGAAATTGAGATGATTGATGCAAGCGCCCAGCATGGTGCTCAATATCAGGGTCTTGCTCGTACGTATCAAAGCATCGCTTCTCAGCTATGTCTTCGTGACTAAACACCTTGTAGCAACCACTAAGGAGATTCCTGACATTTCGACCGAGCTCGAAGTGGCCTTCTCGGGAAAGATTCCGGTGCGCACTATAATAATTTATGGAAACTCTGGCTAATGATCATTCAATAGATGGATATTCGAATGAGAAGCTTCAATAACCTACGAAGAGCCCTATATGGCATTTTGATACTTCGGGGTAATGAGACATGGAGCACCTTGGGTGTTCCTGGGATGAGCCTGGAAATCAGGTAGGACAGAATTTCCATCTCATCTCGGATTTGAATTGAAGCCGTTCTTCGAAGGGAAAAGTTAATCTGTGCTGCTGCAAAAGAGCTCGAGTTCAACTGCCTGTCGCTGAGCTGTACTACACACGGATACAGCGAACGTGTGGGCGAGACCGCTGCTGTAATTCATTCAGATGTTCATCGGTTGCTACAAGCTGGTGAACGTCCGGATGTAAACATTGACGACGACGACGCTCAAGTTGCCGTTGGTGTGATACGAAGATTGTGCAAGAGCCATACGAAGAGTAAAATAGGTTACAGTAGAGAATGCTCCGAAACCCGTGTGTAGTATTTAGTATATTGTACATTCATTTGGAGACTCGTTTGAATTATGAGGTCGTCCTAGACGAGGATATTCCACACACGTACACCCTCTTCGTCTTTGCCCATCATATCTAGAAGCCTCGGACGCCCGGATCCAGAGCGCATACTGAATATTGCCGATGACCCAGCGAACGTTTCACCTGATCCATTCATTGAGTTGTCAGTTTAACCTTGAAAGCAGAAGAAATACATCGAGTACGTACCGTTTTCCTTCCCAGAGCGGTTGCAAACCACGACGATAGTCTCGTGCGGTGCCTTGTCTTCTTCCTCCTCCTCCTCCTCTTCCTCGACAGCTTCTACCACGCCTTGTTCTTCTCCTTTGGGCTTGTCACTCCCTCTGTCCGACACATTCGAACTGTTGGACATTATGGTCTCATTGCTTCCTCGCCGCCGCAAGTCGCGTCTCCAAAGTGGCTCTAGCCTTGCTGTCCAGTATCGCAAGGTGTACCAATCCGGTTCATCTTCATCAGGATCAATCGTCCCTTCATCCTCTTCCGCCACTCTACCCAGCTCTTTCTCCTCGTCCATCGCATCGTTGCCTTCCGTTTTGGCTTCGTCAAGTTCTTCCGTGTCTGACCCGCCACCACCAGCAGAGACTGTTGTGGTCTCCCCGTTCTCGTTAAGGTTGGAGAAGAGCCACGCATTGAGCATGACGAGTAATCTCGACCGGTTCTCGATGCAATGTTCAGCGATCTCAAACGGGCCATCAACGCTCTTCCAATTGTTTGGAGGTTGCGGGTTGAGGTCCATGCATATTCCAATGGTCATATTGAGCGGAGGCCGAGCAGCTTCGATGCTGTCGAGAGGAGTAGGAGAGAGGGGTAAAGAAAACGATTTAAAGCCGGTCCCTAGTGTTGACGTGTTCGTGAATACACACACTGTACGTTTAAAGTGCATGCACGCACCTGCTTTGGCCCAAGTTTCATCGGTCTTGAACAGATTTGTCTTTCGGTATCCTCCAATCCATTCACCCTCAGGACTGTATATAATCGCACTATTCGCTCCCACCACGTTGCGATGTTTAATCTGAGGTATAACCGCAGAAATTGAGGCAGATGGGAGGTGTTCCGAGATGTTGTCAGATGGTGGAATCTCCATGCCTTCTACAGGCAATGCATCCTTTGGGACAACACTGATTTGAGCTTCGGAGGTCTTGGGTTGTGCCAGTCTCTCTTCGTCAGAAAGGCGTTCGGGGTATCCTCCAGCAACGTAGCATCCTAAGTACTTCGCAACTTCTTGGCAGAAGAGAGAGCTAGGGCCAGTTCTTGGTTCCTCGAGGTATGGAAAGATGGCTGCCGCAGAATCAAAGACATATCCTGGGGCGATGTGAGACTTGAATCAACGAGAACGAACAATAGGTGACGATGATGTACCTCACCAGTAAAAGCCATTTCAGGAAAACAAAGGAGATCTATCGTGTGTGGTTGAAGCCTGCATTCGCGTTAGAACTGTGCGAACTTCCTGGAAGGGCAGGCCCCCAGGAGTCTCACTTGAAGCAGAGTTCACGAGCTCTTTCTATATTGGTTTTGACCTGCCCAATCTATGATACAGTCAGTCAATACGCCAGACGCGAAGTTCGATATGACCAAAACCTTAGGGCGAAGTTGGACAACTGCAATTCGGAGAGGTATGCGCCCCGGCTGGGGTTGTGTGGCAACTGGAGGTATTGGGACAGTCATGTTCCTCCAGAGTCGATGAAGTAATGAAGTCTTTCTGAGCGTCGTTTTGTCAACGGATTTGGTTGGTGATGGATGGACAAGATCAAAGTTTCGTCATTGCGAAATTGATCCAACACGACTCTGATCACTCTCACATTTCTATGCGCGTTGTGTTCACAAGCCTTGTTCGATTCGTTCCATAAGTATTAGAATTATCGCCCAAATCTTTTGTCAGGCATGGAGTTACTTGTGACTGGTCAATCAAACATGCCTGAGACCCTGACACACGTTTCAACGGGCTGTCGAAGGTTTGTGTGTCCTCCCTAGCCTCTGCCTCACGATATCCAAGCTGATTTCTCATGTTCAAGTGTATATTCTGTCCCTGAGAACTGTTCTAATATTATTCCAAATGCCTCAATAGAGCGCAAAAGCATCTGTACATCTACAACCTTTGCCTACTAGTAGAGCCAAGATGCGACGACCCTTTTGAATCTCTTGCACTCGTTAATTACAAGTTGTTATTATGCAGAACTGGACTGGAACCTTTTCTATGATAAGCGACAAGTATATTATTTCTTTCTAGCCTTGTGTGGGTCCTTTAGGACACGCGTCTGAAGGCTGCTCGTTGACTCGATGCTTTACATGTCACAACAGGACTCCATTCACTTCCAGATCTGTATATACTTATAAAAAGTGGCATCAAGTATTCAGCAACTTGTTCCCCAGATCCTTACGTCCAATCCTCACACAATGGCAAGCAAAGATATTCTCGACTCCCTTGCCGAAGCTGTTACCAATAAGCCTCCCTTCTGTACCGGAACCGTACCCACGACGAGTAGCGAATGTATTCTCTTCTACAAGAAGGGTTTGACAGCCAGGTAAGGCGCTTTGTCTGGGCGTTGGGCAACTAACAATTTCCTTCAAAGCTGGCTCAACTTGAGTGATGCTGCAGAGCATGAGCTCGAAGCTCTTGCCCATGCATGTATGCCTGCAACATTTGGGCGAAATAATGAAGACGTTTTGGATGAGTCGTATCGCAAAGCCGGGAAACTGGACATCGACGACTTCTCAACAAAGCTCAGCATTGAATGCATCGGCCTCACCAACCGCATTTGTGCACAGCTGTTGGACTGTGCCGACGATGATAAAACGATCAAAGCTGAGATGTATAAACTCAATGTGTATGGTAAGCATCACTTTATGATATCCTTTGGAGTGTTAGTATCGAACGTGGATAGGGAAAGGCTCGTTCTTCAAATCACACAAAGATACGCCACGTGGTGACCGCATGTTTGGCTCACTGGTCGTCGTGTTCCCAACCCCTCACGAGGGCGGTGCCCTCGTGCTTCGCCACTTTGGCCAGGAGTGGACTTTCGACTCGGCAACTCTCACGCGCAGACAGGACAAGCCTTGCATCGCGTACATTGCCTTCTACAGTGATGTAGATCATGAAGTCACCGTTGTTGAGTCCGGTTACCGAGTGACCCTCACATACAACTTATTCTTCGAAAGCAAGGCTGCTGCATCACAAGTATCTCCCTCTGTCACTCCTGTGGCCCCTGACGATTACCTCCTCCATGACTCACTGTCTACTGCCCTTGATAATCCCATGTTCCTTCCTCAAGGTGGATATCTCGGCTTCGGGCTAAGTTTCCAATACCCTGTTGAGTCGTCTATGTCGGAAATCCAACTCTCGGCCCTCGAAAAATCTTTAAAGGGTTCCGATGGGGTCATATACCGCGTTTGCAAGCAGCTCTCCCTCAAGACCTCATTGAACGCCGTCTACGATACAGATGACGAAGGCAAGGTCCTAGTGGACATCTACAAGATGCCGGACTTGGATTATGAAGATGACTGCATCGTTGAAACTCTGTTTAAATGCAAAGGGCGGGTTATCCACGAGTTTGGGCAGACCAAGCGCAATGGATACTCAGATCATGGTTCCGACCGTACCGTCAGTATGGCATGGGTCACACCTCTGACGACATACTCGAATTTTGGGACGGACTTCGTCACATATGGCAACGCGCCTTCCGCTGATTGCATCTATGCGGACCTCTGTATCGCCGTCAAGGTGGGGCCGATTGGGAATCGTGCGACAATCCAAGACGGCCCGGACGATGACGATGAAGAGGATGACGACGAAGAGGATGACGATGAAGAGGAGGAGGAGGAGGAGGAGGAGGAGGAATAGATGGCCGGTGCAAACATTCTGGAGACAGATACAGAAGTTGGTGGAGGAGAGAGATAGTCCAGTCTACCCTTGCAGTGGGTTCCTAAAAGCGAAGGTGTCCAAATACTGCGTCCATTTCTTCACACCCTTGTTTTTATATAATGCGACATTGCAGCCACGAAAAGTTGTCCATTGGCACTTGCATCTTCTGGAGGTTCCATCAATCGAGGACCTCAAGTCAAAATACGCCAATGCAATTCGACAGCCATTCTACGTGAAGACCTAGAACCAACTAGTATCCTTTTCTTCCAGAACGGGAACGTGGTGCACAGCGCGTCGATATCCCCCATCCTCCGTACTAATAATGCAATCAGGTGCGGCGCAACGCCTATCATTACGACCGCTCCTTATAAATATCACCTGTACTGACATGGATGCTGCAGTATGGGGTTATTGGCATACCAGCTTTTTTCATCTTCAAAGTCCACTCTCTGGGATATTCTCCCGGACTGTGATAAGGGATAGCTTCCGACTCTATGAACACTGCTCTCAGGGTAACCTATTTCAGGGTCGCTGGTTTACACACCAATCTCTACGTCTAAACACTTGGCCTCCCTTCTATACTGTTACACCACACGCAACAACGCCTTTTCTGAAGCATAAACGCCACAACACCCTCAATCAAACCATGGCATGCTATCCGACGTTACCAAAATTGTTCCAGCGCCACCCTCGGACGATCAAACCACCAGTCACCTAGGAAGCGCCACACCATCCACACACTCATCTGATAGAGGTGTAAATCGGGTATGGTGTAACGGCTAACATTGCCGCCTCTCATCGCATCGCAAGCAGGGGGGTTTCGCGGCAGCTCGGGGTTCGATTCCCCGTACCCGAATAAGTAATAACAGTTATGTGATTCATTTTGGGTGCGTACTCCTTCCACACAATTCTTTGCATAATTCCTTCTTCTTTTTTTTGCCCAGGGCGTCCTTAACAGTCTTCCCCCATCGTCTGACCGACGCGGAACTGTAACGCTATACTAAATATATAAAAACTCATCTCTGGCCAATAACCACAAACGGCGCCTGCCACCCTGCGACCTCAATGTTCAACCCGCTACAGGGGGTAAGCACGCACCGTCGCACGAGCAACGGACAGATGGGGCACAATCTCGGACGGCGGACTGTAACATAATATTAATACACTGCCGCCCCCGCCCCATTGCCGGGGGGTTCAGGCTCCCCCTCCGCGAAATGAAGCCTTGGTCGGATTTGCTTCCCCGCCCCCTCAATTGTTCTTTTTTCTACGCCAGTACCCATATCAGTTTAACCAAGGAATCTCTTCCAACAATCGGGTATGGTGTAACGGCTAACATTGCCGCCTCTCACGCGGCAGCTCGGGGTTCGATTCCCCGTACCCGAATGCTCGCTATTTAAATTTTTTCTTCGCGTCGCGAATATATATATCGACATACATACCGGACGCAAGTTCTATTTTACACTCCTACCCCCCTCTTCCCCCTTCTGTCCACTCCCCACCTTCTTCTGATGTCAAAGGACAAGGCGATGGAGATGGAGCGAGGGGAACACGGCCGCTTTGCGGCGTCCATGGATGTATTATATGGGTGATAAATCGATGACATTGGATGGGACAGATCGTTGAGTTGTGCACACGCATATGTATGAGATGGAGATGGAGATGAAGGTGAAAAAAAAAAAAAAAGAAAGCCCAACGTAACCATGAAGGAGAAGCAAACCGATAATATCTATCTATGCACCGAGAGACGAGGACGAAAGAGCATAAAAGCGGAGAGAAAACCATACGCCGAGAAAACAACCACGCAACACCAACCCCGCCTCACGTCGGCTTATAATAAATCGTCGTCAAATACTTCTTCCTATAGCGCGTCGTGTTCCCCACCGCAAGGACGCCGTTCCGGATGGCGCTCGTGCTGAGGTGGTGCAGGACGACGTGCGAGGGCACAGGGAGGACGCTCGCGTCGTCCGTCAAAGCAGTGGTGTTGGCCTCCGGGTCGATGGAGAGCGTGAGGGGGCGCGTGGGCGTGGAGGACGGGACGAAGGACGCGGGCATGGGGGACGAGGGGAAGAACGACGGCGAGAGCGTGTGCATGTGCATGTGCATTTGGGGGTACGTCGGGCTGCTCGCCGTGCCCGCGCCGGGCTCGGCGGTGCTCATCGCGAGGTTGGGCGTCCCGGGCACCGGCGTCCCCACCGCGGGCGACGTCGGCGGGGTCGGGGTGGGCGCGGTGGAAGGCTCGGTGTCGGGCTCCGCAGTGCCTGCCTCGCTGGGCGGGGGCGGAGGCGGGGGGTTCCGCCGCTCCCTGCCCTCCCTGCCTTCCCTCTCTCTGTCTCTGCCTTCCCTTCCCTCCCTGTCCCGCCTCCGATCGTCTCTCCACCCCTCTCTCTCCCTCTCGCGTTCCCTCCGCTGCTCCCGCTCCCTCTCCCGCCCTTTGCTGCGCCCCGCAACACTATTGCTCGCTCCCTCCCCTGCGCCGGAACCGCTCCCATTCGCACTCCCATTGCTCCCGCCGGCCTTCCTCCCCCCGGGGCCGACCACCGCCCCGCCGGGCCCGACAACCACGGGCCGCGCATTGAGAATGAGCTTGTCAAGGTGGCGCGGGAGCCCGGGGGCGGGGGGGATGTTGGGTGCGGGGACGAAGCCCGAGACGACCCTGTGGCGGTGGGACGAGTGGGACGGGGAGTGGGGGTGCCCCTCGGACGCGGCGAGGTACAACTCTTCCTCGTGGGCGGCCTCAATGAGCTCGGGCGGGAGGATGGAGGTCCAGTTCGCTTCCTGGCGGTGGTGGTGGGTTTTGCTGCCGGTGGCGGTGGTGGTGGCGGCGGTGGGGGGATTGGAGTGAGGATCGTCGTCCTCGGTAGACGAGGTGGCGCTCCAGAAGCTCTGGCCTATACCGCGGGGTCGTGTTGCGGAGGGGGAGGCAGAGGCGGGGATGTTGGATGTGGCGGGGGGCGAGTAGGTGATGGGGACGGCGACGTAGTTTGCGAGGGAGCCCTGGTCATCGACGGCAGTGGGGAGGTCGTCCGCGACGCGCCATGTGTCGTCGATGAGGAAGCGGATGTGGTGTGTGCCCGGCGGGAGGGGTACTGTGGCGTAGTATTCGGACGGTGTGGCTGCACTGCACGACATGGTCAGCACGGATCAGGCGCAAAAGAAAACACGGACTCCTGGCTCATGACCAGCCGGCCCTTCCAGTCGTCATCGCCTGCGCGGGCAAGCAGGACGGACTTGCCGCCGCCGCGCCATGTGATCTTGACGGGGACGAGCTCAGGCGGGCCCTCGCGACGGGCCTGGGCCTTGGTGAGGGCGATGGGGATGGTGGAGAGGACGGTTTCTGGGACGAACTGGTCGAGGAGCATGGGCGGGTGTGCGTCGATGGGCGCCTGCGACTGGTCGTACATCTCCTGCATCCGCCGGGTCCGGCTCCTGTGCGCGCGCTCGTGTTCGCGCTCGCGATCTCCTCGATCTCGCTCCCGCTCCCTCCCCTCGCGCCGCCCATGCACATGCCCCCGGCCCTCACCCACCAGATCCTGCTCGCTCCCGCTCCCGCCCTCGCCCTCCCCGTCCGTCTCGCGCGCCCGGTTCCGCGCCCGCCCCTGCTCGCCGGGCACAGCGCTCTCCACGACCAGTGCCTGCGGGATCGGGATGCTCGCGCTCTTCGCGGGCGCCTGCACGCGCCCGCGGGTGCTTGTGAGCGTCAGCGAGGCGAGATCGGGCAGCTCGAGGCTTCGCTTCTTCGTGCGCAGGGACGGATGGGGGTTGCCGGGCGTCGGCGCGGGGGAGGTGCTGCTTTGCCGTGGCCGTGGCGAGAGGGAGGTGGGGGCCCGGGCGGGCGACGAGGTGGACGAGGCGTTCCCCATGGTGGTGGTGGTCGAAGAAGAAGAACTTGCAACGGCTGGGCGCAGGGGTTGCAGGCACGTGTTGGTGATGTCATCAGCAGGCGAAAAAAAACATATTCGGGTACGGGGAATCGAACCCCGAGCTGCCGCGTGAGAGGCGGCAATGTTAGCCGTTACACCATACCCGACACGGTAGTGCTGGCCCACTGGGCTATTACAACAAGCCCTCCGCGTCTGCTGCCACGACCTGACGGCTGCGCCCTGGTCGCCCACTCACGACGAGGATGACCAGCCCGCCGTCCCCGCGGGCTCTGCCCTGGGCAGCCTCCAGCCCGCCCCCAGACTCCTTCGCAGAGGCCATCAAGGCCCTCGACACCTACAAGCAGCGCGATCCCTCCAAAGGTACGCCCCGTCGTCCCTCCCCATCCCGTCCTCTACTTAACACCCCACAGTCATCGTCCGCTTCAAAGCCGTCGGCAACGCCCCCATCATGAAGCAGAACTTCTACAAGATCACCTCCAGCAACCGCTTCCAGGCCGTCATCCAGTTCCTCCGGAAAGAGCTCGGATGGCAGGCCGGCGACCCCCTCGTGCGTGTCACCCGATCCTTGTGTATACCCTTCCTTCGCCTCATCTGCGCACAGTTCACCTACGTCAATCTCGCGTTCTCACCTGCGCCGGACGATACCGTGTCGAATCTCTTCAAGGTGCGCCGCCCTCTTCATCCATACCTTACATACGCTGATCTGATTTCGTTCAAACAGTCGTTCTCGACAGACGGACACCTCATCGTGAACTACAGGTACGCACGCGCGTGCCTCCCTTTGAATGAATGGATCCACTGACGGCTGAGGTAACTAGCACAACCGCCGCGTGGGGCTGACTTGCCTCGACACCCGCTACGACACGACTACGACTCCAGGCTGGGGAGCACACGCACACACACACAGATATATATACGAGCGACGAGCACAGAAGGCGAACGTGAACGAGCGGAGAGCAAGGCAAGGGAGGGAATGGAGAAGGAAGGAAAGAACCGGTACCGTATCCATTCATCCATCCATCCATCTGCAAGACCCCGCTCGACACGTCATATTTTATACCTCTTGTTAAGATACTACAGCACGTAATCAGAGTTTCTCAGTCTAGCCCAGCTGATTCAATGCCGTTAACATTGTTTAGATATACAGACAACTTTGGCTGGGTGGAGCGTAGTACAAGGGGACGGGCGTGTTATCGATCGAATCGACGTTCCGAATTTCAAACCTGCGGATTGCTTGGAGCCGATGCTACCCACAAAAATTTTGTCAAGCCTGCGTTGGGAAGTGTAAACACAACGATTCACAAGTTATCCTCGAGTCCAAGTAATAATGTTTGAGGCCTCCATTGGCCGACGCTCATAGCTCGAACCCCCACTATCATAGATATCTGGCGTTGTCGCCCCCTCTATCCTTGCTGGAAGCCTTTGGACTACGTCACCTATCATTGGCCTTTGTTCAGGATTCTCATCCCAACAACTTTCAATAAGTCGCCACAAGTCGTCATTGAGGCCAAGTTCAACGCATGGTGTGCCCCAGTCCTCACAATTCAACGGGCGGGATGGTCGCTTTCCGTCCATAACCTTCACCATAGCTGGATAATCGCTGAGCGCGCCGAATGGAATGGTTCCCGAAAAGATCTACATAACGAAGCATCATGATGAGATTCGCTCGGACTAAGGGCAACATCCTGTTAATACCTCATAACATACACATGCAAACGCATAGACGTCAGTCTGGGTATTCGTTGTTTCCTGAGCTCCGGTCAAGAGCTCTGGAGCCATCCAGCGCGGTGTACCGCCACTCAATCCAAGCGAGGACATCGAAAGCCTGAGCGCTTGTGACTCTGAGGCCGAAGATAGCCCAAAGTCTGCAAGCTGTGCCCGGCGTAAGTCAGAAATCAATATGTTGACCTAATGTGCAGTGTGAGGAGGAGAATAAGAGTAAGGTTAATGCAGTGGTTACCGCCTTGAGATCCCCATGAATTATCCTGGGTCGCATCGTATGTAGGTATTGCAGACCATCCGCGACATCCGTCATCTAAATATCCACCAAGCCCAAGCTGATTAGTTTTTTAACATATAGAGGTGAAATCGCATTTACGAGCGAAATTCGATGAGCGCCCTCTGTGGTTGATAGAAACATTTTCAGATTCCCATTGTCCATCCATGGAGAGACCAAGCCAAGGTGGCTCTCATTTTCATTAACGTGGTGCAAGAAAAGGAACGGAAGGACGCATTCATGTCGCAACTGTCGCCATATAAGAGCCTCGTGTAGAATTGCCTAGTAGAGGAAAGTCAATGAATCAGAACCGCTTTTCGTCGTAAGAAAGGATAACTCGCTTTTTTATGTTTGATGAGATCAGATTGTACATATAACTTCAACACTTTGACCGCCACTTGTCGTCGACCGGAGTATCCTCTCCATACATCACCGAATCTCCCGGCTGCGATTGGGTTCGGTCCTATGAGTGAGACTTGCTTCTGCAAAAGATGGCCAGGGTAAAGGCTAGATCGACTAGAAAGGCGAAGTATGGCATTCACAAAAGGTCCTCGAAACAACCCGTCAAGGTCTGGGAGATCTAATAACTGAATAACATCCATCATGAGGCAACAATAGACGGCCCAGAAATTGATGAAGTACACACACCATTTGAAAGAGATCAAGCAAAACTTGTGCTTCTCCACCATGCAAGCCCAGCAAACGCCGATAACGGACGTCATATTTTACGATAGAATGCAGCTGGGCGCAGATCAAATCTATGTCCAATTTTTCAAGTTTCCGTATAGCGTTTAGATCATCACCACGAGTGTGGGCCGAGGTCGCTTGGAGGTCCAAAATGAAGGAGTTGAGCTTGCTGTGGATCTCGTCATATTTGCACAGTAACATCAAATCGTCCCAATTCTTCCAGGTATCAAGAAAAGTGGATATCGTAGTCGCTTGCAAGCCATCTGTCACTGTACTTTGCACATAGATGACCAAATTCTGAGGACAGATGTTGAAATATTTGTATTGACAGGCAGACATTACGGCTTCTCACCGGAAATAGCATGTTCATTTCCACGCAATTATTGCACTGAATTTGCTTCGCACTGTCCATGCCTGAAAGCATGATACATTTTTTAAGGTGTTCATTACTGTCCTCCAAATAACTAGCGATCTCATGACTTTCTGCTGAATAGCGAGGGAACGCGGCCAGCAAATCCTGAATAGGCAATGGCGGAATGGACTTCAGAGGAGGTTGGCTGACTGCCTACATTGATAATTATACAACAATGACGAACGGCTTGAAAAACTATGAACTTACCGCGCACCACTTCGTGGCAGCAGCCAATTGATCGATGCATAGTATAAATTTTCCCTCCAGATTCAACATGTCAATCCAATAATGGAGTTTCGTGGATGCAAACTGAAACATTTTTTCCTCCAGTTCTTTCTGGAAATCTGGGTCATCTGCAGCTTGCGATAAATGATCGCCCCAGTGCTGACATGCATACGAGAGAGCAGGCGGGACAAATCTAAGTGCACGAAACCTGATATGGAGATTTGTTGATCGTATGATTCTGCTCTCGTCATGATCGCTAAGCATGATCTTGTTGAGACAGCACAACGCGAGCCAGGCATGGGCGCGACCTTTTGAAACATATAAGCGCGGATCTTGACATCGCTCTCTTGTCAAAAGGAAGTCACGGAAAGAAGGGTGAAACATGCGAATGGGTTGGACAGGGTTGGACGGGATGTCAAAGAGAGAATGAAGCAAATTTAGTGCTTCTTCAAGATCTTTTTTATCATGCTCGAGCAATTCTGCAAGTGCAGATATGGAAAGGGAGTTATGCAGAAGGATGATGCCGCCCACAACTTTTCGAAATCGCGCATAAAGTGGCGTGGAATTATATCCGTTTCCCATGGAGGCGTGTAAGATTTGCCGGTATTCATGATCGACCTTGGAGTATAATGACCACGGTATTGAGCTTCCACTTGTCAAGAGTCCCCGAAGCTGAGTGTGAGAAAAGCAATGTTTGTCCAAGCAGTATCTGTTCGTCAGGGAATCGATGATGCTAGCGGCCACCGTGAAGGACATCCCAGCTCGTATCGCGAGATCATTTATAACGTCATCACCTGGCCAAGGCAAGGTCATAGTCCTGCTAGTCTGTATACGCTGTAGATAATTTGCGAGATAGCTCGTGATGTCTTCTTTGACGGCAGATGGATCCATGTCGTGGAGGACAGCTGTCATATAATGATTCCTCTGGGAATTACTGATTCTGAACATACCTCGAATCGACTGTTCTGGGCGGCTGGTGATGAGAACTTTGATATTTAATCCAGAGGCAGATAGCTCTCGGAAAATCAGAGGGATGAGATCGCCACCTTCAGCATCGCATTGGTCGAGGGCGTCGAGGATGATGAGGTACGAAGGCAAAGATGGAACTTTTTTCAGTGGATCCATTATAAGTTCTTTAAGTTGTTTCTGCTGTGTGTAAAAGTACGCATCTGGATGCGCTTGTAAGGCGTCAAAGAGGTTGCGGCTGTAGGTAGGATTCACGGATGCTAACTGGAAGGCAAGGGTTGGGATAATGGGAGCCACTAGCTGTCGATCTGGTTCATCTTCATCTCTGGAGAAGAAAAAACTAGCGCCGAGGCGACCAACAGCATGCAATTTCTCACAGACAGTATGGGAGATTGCGGATTTTCCAGTCCCAGCTAAGCCAGACAGCCAAAATACTCGAGAAACCTCCAAACTATCCCCCTCGAACCAGGCGGAGATTTGATCGAGTAACGTTCTACGCGTCCCTGGGAAGCACCCAGAATTGAGGGATCGAGAAAGGTAGGTGGCAGCCATAACAGGTCGAAGGACGTCTTTACTAAGATCAGCATCGGTCAAGCTTTCTGGCTGAGAACAAAGAGACTGACCGTGTATGAACAACATATTAAGCTTGTCTTCTCTCTCTTTGATTACGGTCACTAGCTGGTCCAGTGCATCTTCAGTGCACATGTTGTCGGTGATCTGAGAAGGGTGAGAAAATTCGAATTCTAACAATGAAACAAAACATACATCACAGATGTCAATTGCCGTATCCAGTTGCTGGCGAACCAGTGACAATTCGTTGCTAGCGTTATCATATTTAAAAATTCGTTTGACTCGCGATATAGATATGAGCTCCTGTAGCAATATCATTATGTCGTATAAAGCACTAGGTTGTTTCAGGCTTCAAGCATATGAAGGTCATGGACAAGATTTGGACACACCTGCTAAGTGCATAAACACTGTTTTCGTGTCTAGCCAAAGCCTCAGCATCGCACGCCATAAGTTCTGTGGTGACAGCAACCATGACCGCAACGATGCGGTCAGACAAGAGCTGACATTTCTCCTTCTGTACCTTGACGGACTATCTGCCGCTCAGAATAATCAATCGAAACACGGGTAGAGGAAGACGTACATTTTTTAGGCTGACGACGGTAAGCGCGATTGCCAGTGAGCCTGCAAGCCCATCTGCAAGCAATCCAGGAATCGTTTTTGCCAGTTTAATAGCTCGTCGAAGGATATCAATGGCTTCAGATTCTAAGTCAACCTTCTCTGCAGTAGACGCCATGACGGACACAAAGAAGGTGCTTCTCACATGATATTAATAGCTGTGAGCTTTCCGCCAAACACACATTGATGAGCTACAGCCTTTGCGTTGTATCCCACGAAGGTTAGCCACAACTACGGGCCAACGGGACCGCTGAGATTTACCATCAAACATGTATGTATCCACCGCGACCGTTCGCGGCTCTTTATCTATATTGCCAGGTGTCTTTTACATAACTTCCTACCTGAATAAAGGCCAAGGCAACAAACGACCGCGGTGCTCAACATCAACATCCAGTACTCACCTTGTTATACTACTCTGCTTTACACAACAAAGCGCCGTACGGCAGGAAAAATTAACCATCTACACAGCATATGCCGCCAAAGCCAGGAATCGAACCTGTCTTCCTTGGAGTCTCGGACACCAGATGTCATGATGGCATTGGCACATTGTTTATGACCCTCGACCAACCCAAGATCAGCATTGGGGCCCGATGCTTGGTCATGGTATCTTTGGTGCTGGAGAGACGTGGCTTATAAGTTTGAGCTGGGAACTGGTAGAGTTGAAAGCGTGGCCCCAGAGGCAAATTACGGACGAGTCGGCTCGGTCGCTGTACATACTTCAAGCACCGACCAGGGTGACAAAGCCGCCCTCCC
>JABCKO010015922.1:0-29910 GCA_018855915.1 Tephrocybe sp. NHM501043
GAGAAGGAGCATCTGCGACGTTTTTGGAACCTGGGGCCCAGTCAAGCCTGAAGTCAAATTCCGAAAGGAACATTGACCATCTAGCCTGACAGCAGTTGAGTAAATGAGAGGACATGAAATACTCAAGATTTTTGTGATCACAAGTGACCAAAATGGGAGTAGAAGTGCCCATGAGCCAAGGTCGCATGTCATGGAAAGAGTCCACAATGGCGAGGAGCTCTTTATCATGAATATTGTAGTTGATCTTGGCTGGGGACAACTTGCGAGAGTAGTAGGCCATGGGATGGAGAGCATTGTTTTCATCGGGTTGTTGTAGGATACCCGAGAGAGCAAAGTCGGATGTGTCTGTAGTGAGAAAAGTTGGTTTTTTGGGGTTAAAGTGGCAGAGAACAGGGTAACAAGTGAACACGTGCTTGAGTGCATTGAACGAGGCATGCACTGCATCTGAGAAATGAAAAGGAGTGTCTTTGTGTGTCAGCTTATTCAACGGTAAAGCAATTTTTGCATAGTGATCAACAAATCACCTGTAGAAGTTAGTAAAGCCTAAAAAAGATTGAATATCATGATGGCTTTTGGGGATAGGCCAATCGGAGATGGTGGAGAGTTTCTTTGGGTTCATCTTGATACCATCAGAACTGATGATAAAACCCAAGTATTCAACCTCGGACTTGTCAAACTCACACTTCTTCACGTTAGCAAAGAGTTGAGCTTCCCGAAGCCGTTCCAAGACAAGCTTGACATGATGATCATGCTTGTCTTGGGTTTTGGAGAATATGAGAATGTCATTGAGATACACGACGCAGAACACGCCGGAGTAGTCCCGAAGAACATCTGATATGAAAGCCTGAAAAGTAGCAGGTGCGTTAGTCAAACCAAAGGGCATTACTAGATACTTGTAAAGCCCTAATGGTGTTCTGAAAGCAGTTTTCCATTCGTCTCCCTTGCGGACATGAACCAGGTTGAATGCATTCTTCAAATCTATAACCGAAAAGAATTTGCATCCCTGAGTCCGATCTAGGAGATCATCAACATGGGGGAGTGGATACCGGTTCTTTTTTGTAATCGCATTAAGACCATGATAGTCCATGCAAAGATGTAAGTCACTGGTTTTTTGACAGATGAAGAGAATTGGAGAGGCGGCGGATGAGGTAGAGCGATGGATGAAACCCTTATTCAAGTTCTCATCAAGGTATTCGGAAAGGTACTTTTGCTCTTCCTGATTGAGACAATAAATCATTCCAAACGGAGGCGTTTTCTCTTCTTCAACCTCGATAGGAATATCAAAAGGGCAGTGAGGGGGGAGATGATTGACTTCTGTGGGTGAAAAAATGGAATTAGCCCACGGCATATATTTTTCTGGGATGAAGCTATAATGCTCCGGGTTTTTGACAGATGATGGTGAAGCATTGTCCACTTCATCCAATGTCGAAGTAGCAGCGATGAATTCCAGGGATCCATCTGGTAACCAATGGATCATTGAAACAGTCGCATTTTTGGCGTATTTGAGAAATTGTTTTGGGGACGTGATAGAGATTGAAGGTCGAGCAGTGGGAAGAGGATTTTCGAGAGAAGATTGACCATAGCCAGTCCATCGAGTCATGAAGTTGAGGTACAAAGACGAAGACAAAGGATTTGGTGATGGAGAACGTGGGGTTGGAGACAGTGTTGGTCTTGAAGACATAGGAGCGCTGGTAAGACCAAAGCCTAGTCCAGCTGCCGTAGCAGAACAAGAACTAAGTGAAGTTAGTGGTACAATGGGGCGACTAAGACCGAAGCCTTTTGCCGGTACAGTAACAGGATGTGTGCATGTAAGATTACAGCACAAGAGAGTAAGATCAGGATTATCCCAATCAATGTCTGGGTTATGGCATTTAAGCCAGTCCAAACCAAGAATAACGGGAAAGGGGACTGCGACAATGCTGAGCACTATGCACTCATTGTGTTTGTCAACAGTCAGTTGCATGATAACATCAGAAGATATGAGACCGTTAGCAATGGGACAATTGTCCACTGCCACAATAGGAATCGGAATGTCCTTGGCTCATCGAGGAAGAGAATGATGAGTTGCAAAAACATCAGAAATACATGATGCCAAAGCACCAGAATCCACAAGCACGTAAGTCTTGATAGGCTTACGGTTGGGAAAAGAAAGAGAAACAGAAATAAAGAAATGATCAGGAGAAGAAGCAGACAAAGTAGAAGAAGAAAAGACATAAGAAGGAGCAGGAAAAATAGAATCACGTCGCCACCTCCCATTATTGAGCCGAGAAGTTGCAACGACGGGCTGCAAAGTAGTCTGATGGGTCCTATCATCATTATCCAACAGCCCAAGGACCTTGAAAGGACTGTCATTCAGGCTTTTCCCAATTTGGGAGCAGCCTTGCCAGAGGAAGAACTTTGTTTGGCCTTCATTGCACGACGTGTGGACTCTGACATGTTGGGGCAATCATTAATCAAATGTGTACCTTGACTGCAATAAAAACAGAGATGATTTGTGTGTTGACATTTGCATTCTGCTGCAGAAATAGGGCCTTGACAGAGGGCATCTACTTCCATGGGTACAATGTCGTTGTTTGACAATGAAGAAGCGGCAGCAGGAACAGACACTTGCTGGGAACGAGGAGCAGAACTCTGTGAAGCGTTAGCAGTAGACACGGAGGAACGAGAACGAGAGCCGGAAGTTTCTTCCTTGATCTCAAGTTGCCTTCAATGAATCTTGTTGTCAAGGGTGGTGACCAGCTTGATATACTCCTCAAGTGTCTTGGATTGAGGGAAGTGAATCAAGGCATCCTTGACTCGAGGTTTGAGTCCGGCATAGAAGTGGTCAATTTTCAAGTCTTCATCGAAGCTGAGGTCAGCTAGAATTTCATGGAATCGAGACGCGTAGTTGGCAGCCGAACCGTCTTGCTTGAGCTTCTTGATTTTGGCTAGGGCAGTCGCATGCTTGTTGGTGTCATCAAAATGTTCCTTGAAAATGGCTACAAAACTGTTGAAGTCATCGAGGAGATGAGGGTGGCATTTCTCGATGCTTGCATACCATGCCAAAGGGTTTCTGTCCTTCAGATAAAAGCTGAAGTAGAGGACTTTGTCATAGTCGGTAACAAGAGCTTGACGTTGAAGTCGTAAGGCATTTTGGATCTCGTGTAAGAAGCCTTTGACTTGGGATACTGTGCCGTCAAACATCCAGGGTTCATGAACCTTCGGGGTACTGACACCTTCAACTGAGACATTTCAAGCAACAGAAGTTGTTGGAGGAGGAATGGGAGGAGGAACGAATGATGCAGGAGGGGGAATAGGAGGTTGATTGACTTGTTCTTGAAGTCCTCGAAGAACTTCAAGAATGGCTGAATTTTCTGTGATGCGCTGCGTGGCGTTTTCTTGGACTGTAGTGCCGACAGCTCGGATGATGCACCAAAGATCAGTGGAAGTCAAGTTTTCAGGTGGAGTTTGCGGAATGTACTGTTGGAATATAGAGGGATTGTCTGGAGAGGTCGAGGGGATTGAGAATTCGGTGGTGGTAGAGTTTGGATCCGGGAGAGCCCAATTTCCATTGACGGAGTCAAGAGGAGACTGGCCGGGCTGAGACATAGAGATTAGTTTTTAGTTCAATCAAACTGTTACGGTCAAGGCTGCGCGAAGCGAGAACTTAGGGATTTAGAGTTAACAAAAGTGTGAGTTGATTGAACTAAAGGAAAAAGAGTACTACTGATGTCTAGGGTGATGACTACGACGTGATGTGACAACCCGAACCGTGACACTTTGCAGCCATGCTGCTTGGCTTAGATAACCGAGTTTTCTTTGTGTTTGCAAATGCATAACCGCCTAGGTTCTTGAGATGACCCAGGGATTGTCTAGCTATCGTTGCGGATGGGCAGCGCATGTCAGATGCGTCAGAAAAAATATTCAGGATGAGAATAGTGCTTAACTTGGACTCATTTCTTAATAACCACCTCAAAAATCAGGCTTTCAAAGATTTGGCGGCGCAGGGATCTTATAATTTATTATATCTGGAGGACTGCGTGGACAGATCTTAATTTGCGTCCCTCCAAGGTGCCATTAACGATTTCGTTGAGAGTTACTTTTAAAGTCACGTGATGTTGGCGCGTAACCATAACTCATCAAATCTCAAGCGATGTGACATGATGTGACTGCTACCTTAGCATCCTGGTGCTGACTTAGTACGTGATACATTCCCTAATTGGATTTCTCTCACAAAAACTAGATGCCGCTTTGTTGGAGGACATTTTCGCGACTTCTCTTCGAACAAAAATTCTCTTTTTGGAAATAATTCTTTTTTGTCTGAACCCGATTTCTAACAACTTGCCCTAATTCATTGTTATGTTGATTTCTTTAATTGTCACGCATAATCACAGTTCTCACGCCATACATGATATGCCTTCGGCCCGATGATGCCGGCCGTGTAACTGAAGTCAGGCGAATGCCGCACTTACATACACTTCACAACTCCACCCGATGAACCTGGATTACTTTCAAATTGGAGGGTTTCGTCCCGACATACAATGGTCTAATCACCTTAAGTCTCCAAACCTTCTCCATTAACGCGTTTTAGCAGGTGGCGGGCCAGGCCAGGCTATAATGACGACAAGAAACTCATTGACGATATCGCAGGAACTAACTCACCGCTATGGCCTGCTGGGGGAGGACCTATTGAACTTGTACTAGGTGATTGGGTAGCTAAACACTTATTACCAATGCTTGTATTTAAATTTGCTAGGCATCAAACGTACGGGCACTTCTCACCTGCTCCTTTCAGAAGATCAAGTCAAGGTCATGGTACGCGCATCACACACGAGGCCATATCCGCAGCGTCCTTATACGCGAGCATATGACTTCGAGTCTCTTTCTCCAATCTACTTTTACGCCCAGGAAGATTTCAAGGAGACACTCGATCGTTTAAAGACCAAACAAGCCAAGAATCGTACACCATGGGACAATAGTCAGGAAAACAAGGCATTCTCTTCAAATCACGATCAACCTGAACGCGCAGCTTTTGAGCATGGGCGGTATGTTCGATTATCTCGGCAAAATGATTGTGAATTGATTTCTTCACTCTAGGTTATTATATCGTATCATAAAAAAGAGCATTGATCCTAGGAAGTACAACTTATACGACGTGTCCTGGGCTCCAGCGTCTCAGATATACTCATTCGCCTTTACTATTCGATTGCCTGACACACGTTCTAGCGAAGAACGCACCAAAAGCCCTATTTTGCTTGACTGTGGTCTGGCACAAGCTACTCTCCCGGACGCCACTGATGGTACAAGCCTCCGGTACCGCGAGAAATCTGTAATTCATATAAGCTTTTATACCAATCGAATGCTGAGCGCAGGGTCTCCGAAGCTAGTCAGCACACTTCTTTTATTTGCTTATTCCCGGTCTGACAATTGCTTCGATTGCAGAAATTCAAACACGGCGAGACGGAAGAATTGGATGACCTTGCCACATCTGCTCGCCTTAAGGAATTCTTCGCCACGACCATTTACCAGGGCTCATCCGTAGGCTCAGCACCCGTCATTCTCCTCATACACAACGCATTAGTCGCCATGAATGCCCTCAGAAATTTGGGGGTCGATACCAGTGAATGGAAAATAGGCTTGAAGGACCTCTTTGAAATTTCGGCGACTCAAGGCGATTACAGAGACGACCGTAGAATAAAGGCTAATTCTCGACAATATCGTAACAACAGCTACCACACCAATGATCGTGACAACAGAAGAGGACGGTCGCGTTCCCCTGCACGCTCTGCTCCAAGCCACAGGAATTTATCATCCTCTTCGCCACTCATACGCAAGGTTTTTGCTCCGGTATACGTTGTAGACATTAAAGTTCTCTACGAGGCTCTTATGCAGTCAAGCGTTGCTTCTGAAAGCGTCGCCTCAATTGCCGGGCCGAGAGGGCTACATCTGGACGACAGTAAGGGCTGGTGTGCAGGCAACGACGCTGTGTAAGATCAACTGCCTCTTGTCGTCTTACAATTCTCCTGACCAAAGACTTGTCTGTTTTACAGTACAATGGTTGACATCTGGCGTGAGATGATTTCTGGCTCTTCTATCAATCAGCAACGTGAGCTGCGAAACAAGAACCGTAACTGCAATGCACAAGCTACCGCCGTTGCTGCTCCTGACACGCCAGGTGACGACTCAGATGTCGACCCAAGAACCATCAGGCCAATAGCGCTAAACCCAACGGATGACGACTCTGACTATGGAGAGTCGGATTCTGATTAAGCAGAGGATGACAATGAGCAGTTGAGTGGATGGTTGCGTGTTTGTTAAGTCAAATATATGTTCAAGACAGATAGATGGAAGGAAGATGGAACAATGATACACAATTCGGGGTTGTGTGTGTGTGTGTGCATGCTCTGTCTGAATGATATCGACTAAGTATTCTTGGCGTTCCTCTGTACAAAACTAGTCTCTGGGGTGACGTGAAGTCTTTCTTAGGTGGCGCAACTTGTCCATCGCACAACCACGGGCACCTCGATATCTTTTGGGTCCCTACATCTTTTCCGATGCCTCAAGTGATATCATTCCACCCGTATACATTACGTACATGTGTTTGGCCACCCCTACACCGAGAAGGCCATCAAATTCTCTCGAGAAACATCTCGTCCTCACCTGAGATTAAATTACGAAATACTTGATGTCTTGGTGCCCCACGATTATGGTAGGGTGGACTGCACTAGGATAAACATGAAAGGGTGTCATCCTGAAGACACATATCCACCTTGGACCCAGAATATTTTTTCAATTGCTATCCCACTTTGATGGCTTTAAACCCAGCGAAGTCAGTCAATGTGGCTCATATCTCTTGCCTGTACATACCCGCCAAAAGCAGAAGCGTCCATTGATTTGATCTGGCACTTTGGGGTTCCCCGAACTCGCGGCTAAACTTGGGTCTAGACCCATTCCCAAATTCTCCTGGCGCCCGAAACACAGACTTCGGGTAGGCTTACAGTGGACGAACTAGCTCCACCCTGATTCTATTGTCACCGTGACAAATCTCCATCGATGATTCGAAAACGAGCTTCATCTTCGCAGCATCAAGGCAAGAACGTGGCCGATGAGCCAATGATATAGCTCAAGGCCCCCAGACTCTCTTCCCTTATTATTACAGGAATCGAATAACAAAATTCGTAGATCTTCTTGAGCCACGATTGGTTAGTGGGCATGACAGGCCACCTTAGAGACCCTATTTGAAACGAGCATTTGGGTGCGCATTACCCTTCCTGTTTCTGCCGCTGCTTCTACTGGACAAACGACAGCCTGCAGATTAGACCGATCAAGTTGGTAATAAATGGTGAATACGGCACACTTCCACTCATCAAGCAAGTCCTTCCAAATCTCTAACATGGGCATGTTCCTGGTTGACACGAGTCAGAGCCAAATTTTACCACTCTCCCGGCCTCTAACTTGAGAACATTCTGTCCTTTCGGCAGCCTCGATCAAGGAGCGCTTCGATATGACAGGAATTTTGGCCTCATTGAAGTTTAATCATTGGCTAAGGCTAAATACATTTGGACCGGGCGTTCTTTACAGTGTCCACGCACACCCACGGGCCGCAGGTAGCATGCGGCTGATCGCCTCAGGCCCGCCGTGTCCCCTCAAGTCATATGGAATGCTGAGGTTACAATTTCATTTCGCTTCTTGTACTTTTTCCCCAGTCTGATACGGTTCGAGAACCCGTGGGCCCAAAGTCCGAGACTGATCAGTACAACTTGTAAACCTTAATCATGGAATCATTGTCTGTGTGTTAGTCAGGTGCATGGAATTTGTGTCGGCGATATCGTCGCTTATATTTGTAGTGTTTTACTCAGAGGGACAGACTAAGAGTCAGAAATGAAGTTGTATCCGTGATCGGACAAGTGCACACAATAATTATACGGTCGCTCACACGTCTCCTCTGCACGCGATTTGCCAATGCTAGATGGCCCCTCGAGGAAGAAGTTGTTACCTGCGACTTCTGGAGTCGTCTGCACTAGTGTTATCAAGTTGGAGCCCATGTTACCTCAAAAATTTGACAGGTGAGTCCTACCCTGCTCCTTATGACGAACCGGCCTGCTTAAAGCTTTCGCCCCGATCGTGGGCCACCATTACTCGTTGATTTCCCCGTCCCATTGGGTCCTAGAGGTCCGGATATATTTCAGAGTAATTTCAAGGCACAACCTCCAAGCTTCTGTATTTCTGAGACTTGGGAGCTCTAGCCTCTTCTATCAAACGTGGACGCCACATTATACCTGAATCTCGGTGAACAAGCGGGGGTGGTGGGATGCATCCCCGATGAGTGAGGAAAACGTTATTGCCAAAGGCATCTGTAGAGGACAATCGATGCACCTTTCAAGTTGGTTTTGGAAGGACGCGTTCAATCTGGGCAACGTGTCGACCAGTGGCGTGGAAGGTAAAGTTAGCACCATTGGGTCTGTAACATGAGTATGCAACCAACAGCATGGCACAGGTCAGCCTCATTGAAAGTGAGGCATAGCAGCTTTCTCCATGAAGAGAGAGGAAACGGTTTGAGCACCTTGACAGGAGAGGTGTATTGATGAGCCGTGCTTTGCTGTATCGGTCATATGATGAAGGAGAATCCTCAGCATCATGTTGTGTTGTCTGAACATGAGGCAAAGGTGCAACATATGTTAAACACCCTACGGGCTGATTGGGGTTGATGTTCGATGGAGAAATGATAATCTGTAGACGTTCGGAATTATGGTGATCTCCTATTCTGTCATTATACAAACGTATGTAAGGCCTTACAAGAAACAAGAAAAGGTTCCAAGAACCTATATCCTAGTCGATAATTTCTTCGGCGTCGTCGTTCTCTGCGGCCAGTCTAACCCGACGTTCATAGGCTTTCACCCGCTTCGCCAAATCTTTGTTGGGCTTCAGCTGTGACCTGGTGAATCTCTTCGTGCATCCGGCAGCAGGACACCGGATGTCGCCACCTCGGAAGCTTTGCAGGATTGCATTTTTCGAAAACGAGTGCTTGCAAACCTCGCTAAAGAAAGGCTCAGCATGCATTCAAGTATGTACCAAAAAAAAAAACGCAGGAAACATACGATGTCAAGGGTTCATCTAACAGTGTCAGAGTGATAGGGCAATTGTAATTCTGGCTTACGCCGCCCATCTCTAATTCGTCGTCGTCGTCGCTATCATCGCCAATCTCTGCAAAAACATGAGCGTAGAACTCCACATGAAATTGATTATCACACCTTTGGCTATGAATTCGGTGATAGGTGGCATAGGGGTATCCGGGTGTTGAACTTCCTTCGATGAAAGCAAATAATTAGGTGATATTCATGGAGAGCGGCACAAGAGGAACGCCATACATGGATATTGTTACGGAATGAGCTGTATTGTTCGTTCTTCGCGTACTTCTGTCTGGTCGTCATGCTTTCGTATTTCTCCTTCCAACTTTCCACCCCAGAATTGTAATGTGTGACAAAGTTTTCCTACCATGATCAAGATCGGTAGGGTAAGAGAAGCAAAACAAGAAGAAAGACATACCAATACTTCACCTTGTCCAATTCTCTGTGCTAGCTGGTCCAGTACTGTTTCATGCGATTGCATCTCAGCACTTATATCGATGAGATCTTTCATAAGCTCGTCAAGTTCTTCCAGTCCCTGAACCAAGCGATGAGTCGACATAGTATCAAAAGGCAAAGGGCGCACCTTGTCAACTTCCTCGCCCTCTCCGGAGTCAGCTAAAGCCACTGCAACATCGCCAACCACGCTCCAGTTGGGCCGCACCTCATTGGCCACGGCAAGCCAGTCTCTCGAGAACCCTTGGAGCTTGAGCACATCACTTCTACCAAGAGGCTGGTCTGAGAAATTGTCGACATCAATTCGGTCATCATCGCCGTCATCATCTTCGTCATTTTCATCCTCGCCGAATTGTTCCCCTTCGCCTGTGTTTATTATAGGTTTCTTCTCTCTTTTAACGCCATTAGCCGCGCGTCGTCGATTTCGTGGGTCATTTTCATCGTCCTCAACCTGCTCTTCGGTTCGAGAGTGTGATGGCTCTTCTTCGATGTCAGATGATGCTTGACGTTTCTTTGACTTCTTGCGAGAAAAAGTGGCGGTGGGCATGATCAGTACACGCGACAAATTGGACAAGCCTCTGCTCAGCCACAGGCGCGTTCTTTGTTTGGCAACCGCCGCCTTACGTGAGCACTCTATTTCCTCTGTCCGGACTCCGACTGGCATCCGACTCCTGGCACCTTCTCAATGTTCTCTGCTCTGCGGGCGTGCGCTCGCGTACCACTTTGGGCGCCAGCTCTGTGCCGTAGCGCCACTACGCCACTTATAAACCCTCCTACTCAATTCCGCTCATTCCACCCGACACCATCCTCGTGGGTAACCATGAACCAGGCAATGAAGCGCAAAAAGCCACAGAAGAATCTCAAATCGAAGTCCCCGCTGCTGAACAACTCCCCTCAGCGAAAGGGTGTCTGCTCCCAAATTTTTACCATGTCCCCAAAGAAGCCCAACTCTGCCAAACGAAAAGTTGCTCGTGTCAAGTTGACCACTGGCAAAACGCTTCAGGCATACATTCAAGGAGAGGGACACAATCTTCAGGAGCACAGCGTTGTTCTTATTAGAGGTGGTCGTGCGCAGGATCTTCCTGGTGTCGGGTATGGTCATTTAGTCTATGCTAGCTTTATATGTATCTGACACATTTAACGACTTCAGTTACAAGATTGTACGAGGCGCGATGGACTTCGGTGGGGTTGTTGGGCGTTCGACAGCGAGAAGTAGATATGGGTGAGTAATCTTGGGCTACTTTTCACACCAAATACCAATGTATTTCACAGTGCGAAGAAACCCAAAAAGTAACCGACCAATAATGCCAGGGTCATAGTTATGATAATTCAACTTCGAATATTGCCTGGAATGTGAGATCAAACTACAATTGCAAATGCGAGGGTATACGTGCATTGTAGTGTTCATGACGGAATCAAGTTCCCAGTGTCCCTCAGCTTCGCTTCTCGCTCTTTCTGCGCCCTCACTAGCTTTTCAATCTCGCAGTTCAGGGCCCAACACCACGCATCGCGCTCCAATCTGCTCCTAGTCCGACAAACGAGCAACTTCCGCTTTCCCGTCAGCGGAGGAAGGGCGCTTGTCTTCGCCGCAGTCGTAGATTCAGTATGAATGGGATGTTCCGACTTCGGCCCCTGTGGATGGTACCAAATCATGAATAGCATTTCCTCATCTGGATCGTTCGTTTCTAGGCCATCTTGGTACCGTCGAGGGTCTGCACTGGCATCAGCTCTGTATTGGCCTTTCGGAAGAGCCGCAGCAGCCAGGTATCCTGAGCAGACATAAGCGTCTGCCAAGCTTGTCTTCCTGCGCATTGACCGGTGAATTGAGGACTTGGGCTTGATACGAAATTGCGTGAGGTAGCCAGCTGTCAGGAAGAGTTGTACAAGTCTGCCCCATCAAGTCAAGTCCAGTAAACAGACTCCATAAAAAATTGACGTACTTGAAGTGCCCCCACAAGCCTTTCCGGACAAACAATTTCCCACCTTTGACGATGGATTTACACCCCTCCAACACACACCAGCTGTACAATGATCCCAAGGCCGGCATTGGCGCCCCCATGTCTGGCGGCGGGTCTGGAGGATACTCTTCGTCTTGAATTACACGCGCGAGTGGGGTCAGGCGAGGTCGGCGACTCTGAGCAAGGTCCATCTCCTCCTTCGCATCCACACGATGTCTTTGCTTCCAGTACAGTACCAGGGCACGAAGCCGCTCTATCCACTCCGTCGCGACACGACAAGAATGTGTCTAGAATTTTCTGATTAGTCAATGGGCAGGCTTTGCTTTGTTTTGGCTTACTTCGAATCTCACTACGTGCCCCGTGGTAAGCAGGAGTTCGAATGAACGGCGCATTCTCAGGTGCGCTTTGTCCACCGTTTTGTTGAGCCCCTCCTCACCGCCTTCATCACCATTATCTTCCGGTGTCCTCTCCTCTGGCTGTGCCCATATGCTAGCATAGATATCTGCATCCTGGTTCGTCGGCCCCTCCCTGTGCATGCTCTCCGGCACTGGATGAGAAGCCCTCCGGATCACCAGGATACTCCGAAGGTCATTCACCCCAATAGCATGCATAACCTGCATCGCTCCTCGGTGTACCTCACTTTTCCGAAGCGCATCGGCGAATGCCTCCACATCCTCAATATTTTTTACGAGACCTGGTGGTGTAGGCGGAAACGCGTGATGGGGCGTCATCACGAAGAGGTTACCGTCATGCGTAGCCATGTAGAGGGCCTGTCTCATTTGAGAGTTGGGTCGAATGCGTTCGACATATCCCTCGATTGCAGGAGGCTCATGCAGCCGATTTCCATTCTTCAGAAGAATATGTGTCGGATAGTGATCGGCGAGGCGAATCTCAAGGGTTGGAGGCCGAGAAAACTAGGCCGATAAGGTTTCATTATCATCTCCGGCATAAAATGAAATTGAAAATTTACCTGCTTCATTGCTAAGCCGCACAGTACAGCCCATCGCCGTTCACACCCATCAACGTCATCATCTAGCCATACCCAATCTAGATTGGTATCTCGTCTCCACGCAAGCTCCAGCGTCTTTCCTTCCTTCATATCGCGTTCTATGAGGTACTTCCAATCTGGAACAGACTTAAGCGTGCTCATGCACAATGCAATGACGTTTTCCCGGTTGAACACCCTGGAGATGCGGTCTGAATCCCCGGGTGGGATATCGATCTTGACTCTGGTGTTAACACGCGGATTTCGCACTTCGATGATACTGGGTAGTGTACCACCAAGCTGCCGCCTTGTGACCCATCACTATATGCTGAGCGTTGAGATATAATGAAAACATACCATAACAACCAAAGCCAGTCAACCGCTCTTGAGCGGCTTTTAAGCTTAAAGATAAATATGTTTATGCCTTCCTTTGCCGAGCGTAGGAAGAATCGCGGCTTTGCTTCCTCGCGGAAGTGTTTTGTAGGCGGACAAATTATGCAGAACGTGAGATCAACAAAGGAATAGAGTGAGAGTTGGGTCTTGGACGCTCCAAGGGGTATTACGAAAGCCATATGCTTGTGGCCGGTGAACCATTCCTTGCCAGGGAGGCTCTGTATTTAAAAAAGTCAGCAGCCGACTTCGCGAGGAAGACGAATTTTTATACATAGTCGGTGTACAACTCGACGCGGTCTTTCCGCCAGGCCACAATATATTCGGCCCAGTCCGCCTCCAAGAGATTTTGTGTCGTTCTATGCTGGTGCTCGTCAAAGTGAGGTTTGAGGCTATCAGACTTTGAATAATACGTCCTGACGAGCATCCTGTCTGCTCTGCCTTAATTCATGATTGAAACTGTGAAAATCGTCGTTCATACCTTTCATGATGACGTCTCCCCAATCCAGGCTTGAGGAAGATGGAGAGCCCAAATCTGTAGATTCCACCGCTGCACCGGCACTCATATCTTGCAAGGTCTCTTGCCCTGTCCTCTCCAACACCTCCGTTGGAGGTGCAGTCTCCTCTTGCTCCTCCAGTGGCCGATCAGCATAGTGCACAAGTCTTCCTTTCCCTTTCCGTCCAGCCGCCACCACGTCGTCGCTCTGTATCTTTGACGGTGGGACTTCAGACAAAGCTGGGCGTGGCAGCGTGATCTCCGTGCGCGCCTTTGGGCTATTGATCCGTTGATGGAGTGTGTGCAAGAGAGAAGTGCTCGAGGAAGCAAAACGGGAGTCTCCATGCTCAGAAGCCCCATTCCCGTTCTGAAGCCCGGTTGACGCAGAAACGAAAGTCTCCTGGTCAATAGAAGTCGACGCTCGGGGCCAGTCAGACGAAACGCGGTTCGCTGCACCAAGTGACACTCTTCGTGCCGACCCGCTAGCCATAGAAGCAATATCTCTAGAGGCCTCAGTCTCTTGAAGCATGTTCACTCCCAGAAAGCGGCCAATCTCGAAGCTACCTCCCACCCAGTGGCCCGCTTGACGAGCTGCGATGGCCGTCTTCTTATTTCGCCTACTTCGCCATATGTTGGCCCACTCATTGCCCCTCCACCGCTTCACCATCTCCTCGACAATATTGCGCTCCTCGTCTTCGCCCCAGTCCTCTGGCCGTCCGCCCTCATGAATAAAGAAAGTGAATGCATTCCGTTTGATGATCTCGTCAATGTCGTGCTCCCCGCTTCCATGTCCCTCTGAATGAGAATGGTCGCTCAGTTCGAGCTGCAGTTGCGACTGCGAATTCGAGCTCTGCTGTTTCGTGAAATGAGCCTCGGCCTGCGCGATGACCTTCTCAGGCATGGGCCCAATGAACATCCGTCGGTGGGTGTCATAATGACGAGGGTGTGGGGGCGGTTCGTCGGCTGAAGAGACAGCTATGGAGGGTGGACTGTGCTGTGAAGGCATAGAAGTGGCAGCGAATCAAGCCATGAGTGAGGGGTACTATGGAGCAGACGGGTGGCACCAACGACGATGACGCCTGCCAAAGGTACTCTCCTAAAACAGACCTTACGTAACTAATAATAAGTTGATCTAGACTCCATCTGGTAGATCATCAATTTCAGAAATGCTTCCGTCAAGTTGGCCACAAGTTCACAGCCTTGGGCCTTTGTGCTGAGACAAGGTCTGGGAGGTATGAAATTAAGCGGTGGGTTTATGGTACAACTACGTACGGAATCTACTCAATAATATACAGTTTAAATTACTTCACTCATGTTGTGTCCGTGTGCTACTTGACCAAGTGTCCGAGTCTAAAGCTTTTGTGAAGGGAAAGGCTCCTCCCTCGCTCCATGGCTCTGCTCCATCAGTGCATGTGATTCTTTGACATACTGCTCTGCCTCTTCCCTGTCAAAGCTAAACAGAACGAAGATTAAAATGCTCTCCAGCGATGTCATCAAGGGTGACAAGGACTTACGCAGCCTTCTTTCCCTTGACATGCATATCAGGCTCGCGCAGGGCGAAAGGATTGACATCGGTGGAGGGGTTCAGGTTGGCAAGGCTGTGATTGACGAATCTGTGCGTCGACTCGTCGGAGCGGACGGCGTACAGCACGTCCAGCATCTTCGCGTCGGCAGAGAGACGCCAGTAGTCAATGGCTATTTCGGGAGCAGGCATGTCTGACCATTCTGGAATGCGTCCTGCCTCCACATCTTCAATGCATCTCGTGCTAGAACGGAATGAGATGACGCCGGGGGGTGAGATAAGGATTTCTAACTCACTAGGTCAACACCGCCTCTTCTTCAAGATAGCCCACGAAACGATGGCAGATCTTTGGGGAAACCATATACGCAAGGACTGTGGCCAAAGCTGTGAGGAGAGCCATCTCGTGGTACACATTGAGAACTGCACGCACAGAAGAGATTGTAAAAGACTCCTTGAGCGCCAAGAATGATTGCTCGGAAGAAGATTGAAGGTTTCCGCAATGTCATGAACGTCCTGTGAAAAGATGTCAGGTCGATCTCTACGCAAATCTGAACAAAAAGATTCGTACATCAAATGCATGCGTTCGTTTTCTGCTTCCTCCAGGCATGTGTGGATCCTGAAACATCACGTCAATACGATTAGGATAGATTTACATAAAAAGTGCGACCGACCATCCACTATCCCTTTTCTATCGCCATATGTAAGCAACATCTCACATGCAGTAAATGCATGAACTCACCATCAGACGGAGGCTTGTAAGGTGCCGCAATGTTGCCGCCACCATTCCTGGCACGCCAGCAATACTTTCAAGGAAAAGGATACGCTGTAACAAGAATGAGCATTTGCACCAGAGACTACAAACATGGACTTACATTAAGCCATCCCTTTTCGTCTAAGAGACGTCCAGCAGCCCTAAGCTCCCGCACAGTCATCTTCTCGTCGGGCGATATATCGGAGTGTTTATATCGCGACACCAAGTCGAACATCGTACGCGCAAGCTTGACCATGCCGTAGGCCGCCTTATCAGAGATGGAATCCGCCGTTTTGTGAACCACCTAAATGACCCATTACCGAATCAAATTCCGGATCCTCAGTGCCTTGAAAGAAGACGAGCATACCTCAACAGCTTTGAGCTCCTCAGGCGTATAGACAGGGTGGAAAAGGACCCAGTCTCCACGCAGCATGGTCGGGACCGTGCTCACAGCATCCGGCTGCGTAATAATAGAAGTCGCTGCCGCCTTCGAGTCCTCTGAATACAGAAGAAGAACGGTGAGCCCTGTATTAGCGAGGGGGTATATCACACCCCCAAGGCAGTTGTGCGCTACTTGCTTTTATGTGGCCCGACCGAGGTGGCATGGGCCGTTTTATCAGTGAGCCCGTTCTGCTTAGATGCGCCAGACGAGAATGCTCGGCATGGAAAGAGCGCTGGTGACGTCAGGACGAGAGATCGTGAGCATGAACGCAAAGCGGCGTTTCGCAGGGGAAGACCGCGCGTAGATAGTGATATCCCAGATCGAAGCATGGGTATCCGAGGGGGGTTATAGTGTTCAATAAACCAGTAGAAGACTGATACGAGTATAGGAGATAATGACTCCCTCCCACCCGCCACTGACTCGTTTTATGCCTGTTCAGCTTCCGTTATGCTCCGAAAGTCCTTACCCAAACCCCGAGATCCACCGGAAATCCACTGCCTCCGTTATGATTCGTCCTGAAATCACGTTTCAGCTCCATCTGCGCGAGAGGTGGCGTTTCTTAGCCACCGCATCGAACAACAGATGATGATGGCGAAGAACAAAGGTCCCCCTTCCCCCCCTCACGCCAACCGCGGGAAACCGAATTGATCTTCCGCACTGGTGACGTCATTTCGGAAACCATTAGAGATCAGATCAGGTTTTAGCGCCCAGGCTTACCTTGTATGGTAACGATAACAATGATCACACTTATCTTCATCATCTCTTGTCTTCAAACATACCATGATCACCGCGTGGGCTCGCGTGCGAGCCACATTCCCCTTGTTTCTTTGGAACAGACCCACAAAGCCAGACAATCCATTACTCACCTGCCCCCACCGGCCAGGCCAATTTATGTCTTGAAACCATGATGGCAAAGGGATAGTCGCACAACGCACTTGGCACGGGGCCAGCGGTGCATGTGGCATACACAACGGTCCTTCTCCTTGTTCGAGAAAAGACAAACGCAGGGCTACGCTTTTTTCGAATCCCCGGTTTGCCATCCTACGTTGATCAAGCTTTCTGATTGGTGTGTGCGTGGGGTTGTGCCCAGCGAGGCACGGGGAGGAGGAAATACCGCTGACATTAGATAATGGATTGTTT
The DNA here is from genome assembly GCA_018855915.1 of Tephrocybe sp. NHM501043. Classification (NCBI taxonomy): domain Eukaryota; kingdom Fungi; phylum Basidiomycota; class Agaricomycetes; order Agaricales; family Lyophyllaceae; genus Tephrocybe; species Tephrocybe sp. NHM501043. Next base: position 17,245 of record JABCKO010015922.1, read on the forward strand.
TCGGAACCCTGGCATGGCATTGGATTTTTTCTGTTCCTTGTTTTTCTTTCAGTTTCAGTTTGCACCCCTAAATTGTCAGCGTTTCGTTGCGTATTTGTTCATTCTATCGCCGCGCTAGATAGGACACAAGACACAAGGGGACCCCTACCCAGGCCGGGGGTTGTGATGATGTATCGCGATCGCACGTTAATCTTGGAATTAAATGCGAATGCTGATACATAATCATACAATACCATCCCTATACATACGTCCCCATGCGTCCGTCACGCGATTTTGCGAGAGAACCCTCGGCCTCATGATTACGACAAATCCAAAATGTCCGAGAGCCAAAAAACCTGCAATCAGCAGCTGTCGACTTAAACTTCCTCTTGATTAGCCACCGAGAACAACGCACCACACTTCCATTCAATACATACACAACAGATATCTTATTTCATTCCGATGGACGCTAAGAGCCACAAGCGCCCACTGCAGGGTCCACCCCCACCATCCATCACCACCCTAAATTCGATGTAAACGTACATAACAGTATAATAGACCAATCCTTGTTTAATGTATAATTAACCATGGGGCCGAGCAGCGGATCCTCACCCTTCGGAAGTCTGCCAGAAATGGCGCCCACGGACTTTTTTTCACCCAATCTAGACCCGAGACGTCATATATTTAAGTAGCGAAACCTGAACTAGTGAAATCGCAATCGATAATCAAAAACCACGGGGCCCCTCAGGCGCCTCAAGTCTTTGAACACGCTGACATATGGACTATGCTGTACCTGCAGGGTGCCCATCGGATGATGGTGTTGTCCAGCTGAGGGAATTGTGGCAGTCTAAGGGAACAGGCTTAGCCTTGGGGTGGTGAGCAAGGATATGTTGCTTCTTCTGACCCCCCCTGAGAAGAAAGAGCCCCACTGGTATTCCTTCCTGAATCTATGCTCGGTGCTAACGGGTACCTGGCATATAGTATATAGATAGTCTAGCTTTTACCTTTCTCCCAGAGAGCACCGAATGCCCGGGCCTGTCTGTACACAGCAAGGAGGGTCCGAAGTTTCTTTCAAGCTACAGAGCGCGATGATGGTGAGCACTAAGTAAGCTTAGAGTTTGCGTTGTAACTTGTTAAGTATAGTAGTCTCAGAGATGATCTTCTCGCTCCTCTCCTCGAGACGCGTTAGTAGTGGTGTGTATCTGCATCCTCTGCGATCTTCGCTGATCGTTTATGGGAAGAAGATGAAGAGCGGACTTTTTTGTGTCCTTTTTTGACTGCAGTAAGATATATCGGGTTCAGTTCTCCTACCACACTAAACTTGCCTTGTCCTAGCACGACTTCTCTTCTTCGAAATAAAATAAAAACACAGATACCGTTGATAATCGTAGGGCGATGCGTGGGGGGTGACAGGCTAAGACGGCCTCGTGTCCTCCAGGAAGGCACGCATGCACATTGCATGCACCAAGGTCCAAATTCATCGAGATTGAGGGTTCAACGACACCCATGCCGCTTGCCTCATGGTCGGGGGTCGCCCAATGACAATTCCCGCGAAGGTGGGCCGGGGGACTCTCAGCCTTCAGCTACAAGCCACAACCCGCAATGAAATGAATTTTACGGGTACTAGCAATTGAAGGATCGAAAGAAGAAGCGCGTCGTGGATCTGAAATCATTGGAGACAGGACACCACCCGTGTACACATGTCAATTTATCTATCCATCCATCCATCTATGTAATTATCTCGCCGTCGGCCACTTCCTAGTACATACCGTGCCTTGGGTCCTGACGAAGAGCAGCTGACCCTGTCAAACGAAAAAGTAATCGGCCAGTCAATAATGAACAATCATCTTCTTCTCCTTCTCCTCCTCATCGGGGTTGAGGGTGTGTCGATGGCGGATAATTCCCTAACGGTCCGAACCACTGGATCATAGATGGTACTAATGAGATGAGGGTCCTGGCTGCGTTACGTTGAGTTTAATAAGATGACATCGAGTTTCGTCCGTGACGTCGCTCGTTGGCCCCGAATTAATTCTCAATCCATCTGGTCCTCCGACATTGGAGACTGAACAACAGATGGACATTATCGGCGGATAGAAATAATATGACATGACATGTTAGGAAACTCGAGCTCGAGATTCAAATGGTTAGATAGATCATCAGAGGGTGGGAGATGAGGGGTGGGCAGGCCAAGGCTTATGTACTAGGAAGTTGCTACGTTTTGAGTTGGATCGAGGGTGAGGTCCAAAAAGTCGAGATCGTATACGGCAAAGTTTGCAATCGAGGCAGGGATTGCGAATTCCCATTCCGTTTCGAACCCCCATCGCAGAGGCGTATTTTAATACAGACACCAGAAAGCGAAACTAGGGCATCTTGAGTCAGATGATGGCGTGGTTTCTGCGCTCTCGGAGACTTTTAAGCCTTCCTGCACACGTTGGTCAGTGAAGTTCTGAAGTGCCCGGCTCTCGTCATGAAGCGCAGTTTGAAGAGCCAAAGATAAGCATCGAGCAGTGGCGGAGTGCAGAACTCAGCCCGGGAGTAATCTGCATGGTTCTGGAGGCGAGAGATGGTCGAAAAAGGACAGGAAAGTGTCGATCGTTGGCTGGGAGGGGATTGCCCCTTGGGTTCGAGGTCGATTGACGAGAAGCAGCGGAGAAATGAGAAGGGAGAAGAGGAGGATCGAAGGGGGGCCGAGACGCAGCAGACCTCGGGAGCGACTGCCTCGTTGTGATAGAACGGGAGAGACGAAGAAATGTTTTGATGCTTCTGTGGAGAAGAACAAGGACGATTTGTGGAGGGGGTGTGGGGCGGTGTGTTTGCCACAACCTGGACATCAGGTGGTTTGTGGCACAAAGGGAGATGTGGAACGGATGGGGAAAAGACGATCGAGATTTGCTACGGAGCCGAATGAGGACCCCAGGAGGGTGGCGACGCCATAAAGTACAGGGAAGGTTATATAGGAGGGAGGAGGAGGAGAGGGCTGAGAGGATAATGAGCCAGTATCACAACCTAGGGATGGACTGGCATGCGCAGGGCCGGACCCTGAGCGGGCGAGTGCTTCCCATCATGTTTCCCGACATGGAGTATCCGTCACCAGCTCTTTCCACTGCGTCTCCACCTTATGCATTGCCCACCATGCCGGACTACCAGCAGCACACTGCCGGCCCTGTCCGCAGCCACATCGTCACCCGAAGCACACGCGTCTGTCGCAGCCCACGCCCACAACTCGTCGTCACGCTGATCTTTGTTTGTTTAGCGCCCTGCCCCGTACCGACTCAACATTGCCCCCAGCTATGACTACGATCCCATGACCCCGTCCTCTACCCCCTCGCCCTATCCCCCGCCGCCCCCCGCCGCTGCCTCCCCTGCCCCCAGCTGCGGCTCATCCATAGCCTCGGCCCGCCCACCGCCCACCTCGTCCTCCGCCTCCGCTCCACCCATCACCCTCGCCCCCAAACCCAAGCAGCGTAAGCAGCGTCTCGACAACTCTGACCGCAAGAGAATCTGCCTGTTCCACCAAAGCAACCCCTCCGCCCGCCAAGAGGACATCGCCGCCCAGTTCGGCGTCGAGCGCAGCACCATCTCCAAGATCCTCAAGCAGAAAGCCAAGTGGCTCAACTCGAGCGATACCCAGACCGACAGGGTCGCCAAACACCGGTCCGTGTCCCCCTCTGTCCCCATCTACGTATCTGACATTCCACACGTGTCCCCAAGTCCCTCCAAGTTCCCCGAAATCGAAGAGGAGCTCCGCAAGTGGCTCGTCGAGTGCTCCGTGCGGAACATCGCCATCAGCGACGCTTCCATCCGCGACCGCGCCAAGCAGGTCGCGCGTGCGCTCGACATCCCAGAGGACAAGTTCAAGGCGTCCTCGGGCTGGGTCGACAACTTCAAGACCCGCGCCGGCGTCCAGAAGGGCGTGTGCGCGTCTGTCTCCGCCTCTGCCTCCAGCAGCTCTGCTACGCCCGACGACGTCGTGCACAAACCGAGGATAATCGAAGGCGCGGCCCTGTCCCCGCTCAACCCTGCCTTTGTCGCGGGTGCAGGTGCCGCTGCCGGCCTGGAGGCGATGTCGGACGACGAGGAGATCCTGGGCGAGGAGGAGGACGGGGATGGGGAGCTCGATGTCGAAGCTGCACACCAACATTCGACGACGTATGGACACACACCTGCGTCATCGGTGACCCACACGCACATGCACACGCACACGCACACACACACCCAGCCCTACACCACCCCCCAGCCCCCCTCCGCCTCGTCCTCCCTCCCCCCCACAACGTCGGTGCCCGCCCCACACCCCGACCAAGAATACTACCTCCGCACGCCCCAGCACATCCCCACCCTCGCGGAAGCCGAGGCCCACATCAACGCCCTGCTCCTCTTCTTTGACATGGGCGCGCGGGAGGACCTCATCACCGTCGAGGAGAGGGATGTCCTGCAGGCCATCAAGGTCGCGCTGTTCGAGGAGGCGGGGGGGATTAATCCGTTTGGCAGGGGGTAGGACCCAACGCGTCTCTCGCTCAGTTCTCTTTGTTCGACCTCTCATTTTCTCAAACCTTGGCATCAGCTCACGCATCCCTCATTCTCCAGAGAAGAAAAAAAAAACGCCACAAATTAATCTACAGACTACATCTCCCTCTCCCTCACACATACCCCTCTCACGCACAACTTTTTTTCCACACATTGAACACTCACTCACTCACTGCACTCCCACCCTTAACGCCACTTGGACACTCCTGCATCGTTAAGCATCCCATTTAATTAACCCATTGACCACCCCACCTCCCAGTTCATGCCCATCTAGCACCCATCCCCCTCCACCCGTTCACATGCATCAGATTTCATCCTTCGGTTTTCCGCATTAAAGATAGTATTACTTCAATTAGGTTAGGTTTAGGTTTCGCATAGCGCATCTTGTACATCCATCCACCCATATCATATCATATATCACCATCTCCATGGCAGTTCATCGTATGAACTCTGGAAAAAATGATTTCATTTTCATTTGCCAGCCCGGGTTAACTGTACATAGCGTTTTCTCGTTCGTTGTTGGTTACCCTTCATTGAACCTACGAAGATTAATATTACATACCCTCGAGGGTTGGAACAGACTCTCAATAGTTGCCATTTTTCATTTCATTTCCTCTCTCGGCCGACGATGGGGGGTTTCGTTTCGAAGGCGTGGGGCTCGAAGCGAATACATACGTTAATACGAGTGCCCCCTGCAAGCACGTCCCTATACAATTCTAACCAGTACATACATGGCAGCACCTATACATACAAACAACAGAGGTATAGTGTATCCAATGGGGATTACAAAGTCCGCACACACGGAGTTCTCAAGACCAAAAGTGCAGAACGGTAGAGTAGTGGTGGATTGTGTGGTAGTGTGATTGCGGAAAGAAAGGTGCAAGTTACTCATAAACCAAAAAAAAAAAAAAAAAAAAAAAAAAAAAAGTGATTGTGCGCGTGCGTCTGCTGTGTTGTGTCGGATGCCCACAGACAGAGATGAGTCAAAATAAAAAGGTGGGTGGTGGTCCCAGAGGCCCATTAACGCGCCCACCCAGCATGCTGATGATGTGGCTGCTGCTGCTTCACACTGACGTCCTCCATCTCCTGATCATCCCCACTCGCCGCGGCCTCAGGTGTCGTCCTCGTCGGCAGCGTCCGCCCCATATGGCTAAACTGCGGCTCACCCGCAAGTGCCTGCTGATACACCCTCTGCATCTCGATAGCCTGCTCCCCTGCCTCCTCATAGGAGTAACTATACTGCTCCAGGCCACTAATGCACGCCTTGACGCCCTCGTTGCCCATCCGTGCCAGCAATGTGCCAGCTTGAATGCAGCTCACATGCATCACCGCGGGATCGAGTCGCTAGAAGGAAAGGAGACAAGGAGTAAGAATCGGAACGTAAGCAACGGAAGTGGATCGGTATCATCAAGCTATCGGTACGGTACGGCTATGCGCATCGATGCAGACGGCCAAGTGGGAGCGGAGCGGGGTAGGGGGGGAGAAGAAGGGCTTGGGGGGGCTTACCAGATAGCCATTGGTAGTCAGTACCTGCGCCTAGACCGCCATATCAAATCAGCCGAGATCGAGAAGAAGAGGGGAACCACTTACAAGCCCGGATATCCGGAGGGCGCCGTGCAACGCCTCTTCGAGTACCTTTCGCCTTACCTCCTCGATGCGTGGATTGTTAGGCTCCACGGAACGGTTATTAATCTCCTTGACGCCGAAATCGTCCAGAGCATTGAACAGGATGATCCACATGACATGGTAGGTAGCGTCACTGGCGCATGATGACACGGCCTATGTGCGGAAATGAATATGGTATGGCTCGACGAAATCGGAGAAATAAGCAACGAACGGAGACAAAATCCCATTCTCCTTTAAAATTGCTGGGGACACCGACGCTGCTGAGATACTTGTCGCGCCACTCGGAAAGGGCGGTGGTGAACTCCCACAGCGTCTCCAGAGGTATGCCCTGCGAATCCGTTACAGGTTTCCAAAGTTGTCGAGACATGCTCCGTGCAGTACGGGCCAGTGAGTGCGCGGCACCATAATACCCCTATTGGTTTCGTCAGTAATGGGCACACTGAGTACATTGTAGACTTTGCCGCCCACCAAGAACTGTCAAAAGGGATCAAACGGTCAGGCGCCACAGAAAGGAGTCAGGCCACACAGCCTAAGGGGCAGAGGACTTACTTCTAGCTGCTCTCGCGGGGACGTGAGAGGTGCACCATCCTGGTCACCTGGAACAACCGGGTCTGCAGTGTAGAAGTCGATGTCATAATCTTCATCGTCGAGGACCGGCTTCCGTCGATAATACGCCGAGGCATAAGCATCGCAAAAGCATGCCATCCACCACGCGAAGACCATCATCGCGCGAGCTTCGGGATCAGCTATTACCGCCAAGGTAGATTTGTGGTTGATCTAAATGGGAATAATGGAATGAGTACGACTCGTAAGATTTGACGTGCGTAATCTAACATGCCTGTAGATCCAGAAGGTGACGCGTCGCCGCCGTAAGCCAGAATCCACGGAAGCCTGCACGTAAGGTACGAATTAGCGAGGGGCGACGCATGGCCAAGAACAGGCTCCATACCACTAGGATCATCAGCTATCTCTGAACGGGGAAGCGATATCTCAGTCAAAGACAGAAGGAATGAAGGATCATACTTACGGCTTTGTAGTGGCTCGATAAGCAAGCTAATAACCACATGATCGGATTTTGGTATTCGATGGACCTTCAGAGCTTCAGCAAGGTCCCTTGCGCGATCAATCAACGTTTTGGCTAGGAGACTTTGATGACCTGGACGATTTCGATCTGCAACAAGTAGTGGGTGCTCAGAGAATTTCGTTCCCCATGCAAGAACGGTAGCCACCAGCGCGGGATGTAGAGGATCCCCCGCGGTAGATGATGTCGACGGATTCAGCTGAAGGCGATCACGGAAATGCGCGGGATTAAGGAGGGGGAGCCGAGTATGCACGATTTGGAAGAATACTTCCACGAGATCCAGTGTAAATCTGCGGGTGATGGAGTCAGATGGATAGCACAAACAAGCTGGATAAAGGGCTGGGGAACAAAGAATCGCCATATATGAAATCAAAAGATGGAGAGGTCCAGTTGATACAAAACCCCCCGATGTAGTTTAGATCCTCCCATATTGATGGGATGCGAGACGTTTAATGAATACATACTCAGCCTTGAAGTTATCGTCTTCGAGACGAAATGCGTGCGCGCCCCACACGTCGTAATGAGAAGAACTGCGGCCAGGTACAGGAGAAAATGGATGTTGATGCCTACGACAAAGATAACGAAGTAAGGTACTCAAATTCAAAAGAACTAGAGGAGGGTAAGTTACTCGGGTTGTTCAGGTGGCGCAAAAATATATGATAGGAGCTCTCGAGTTGGAGTGGCGAGGGTTATGTGAGGGCGGAAGCCATACTTGACTGCAAGGGGTAGATTTTGAGTATTTGGTATGGGCGGGGGTGCCATAGCAGCGCCATTATCCAAAATAGATGAGGAGCTAGGAAGGAAATAAGAGACGCCCATATATCGGTAATTGTAGACACCCACACCGTCAGGGCAGCCGGAGATGAACCACTGGCGAACATGCCGAGTTGTCAGCGGTGATCCAGTGTGATAACAAAAAAAGTAAAGCACCTTGGTGACGGTGGCTCTGCAAAGCGACCAAGGACAACGCTTGGCTTGCCAGAAGGATCAAGGACAGAGTACTTTGCAGCGGCCGCTGAGCTGTTGTTCCTGGGTCTCCGGCTGACGGACGCATTGCGCTTTTTCTCGCTGGTGGCTTGTTGAATGAGGTGCCTGCGGAAGGAGTCAACTTAAGCTCTTCGCGAAGAAGCCGATGACACAGACGTGCAGGGGTAATTCTTGGACAGACAATGCTGGATACGAGTGGTGAGGACCGGGGAGCGTGGAAAGTGAAGGTAGTTACCTGACACTGTAGGAAGATCGGGATGTAAAAGCGGTGGTTTCACGCGATGATGAGTTGGATATCACCTTGTCCTGGCCCGGCAAACGATTACACTTGACTTTCCTCGACCTGAGTGTGATATAACTATGAGACATGCCAAGGTGGTTCGACACTGGCGACGGACCTGCAGGCATCGCACGCAGTGTTTTGTTTGCGAGGAGGAGGAAGAGACTTGTTATATTCATTCATCTGGTTCTGCATGGCCTGTGATGGGTGAAGGTAGGCTGTTGTCGCGCGTTCGACGGTGAGCTCACGAGGGAATGTGGGGTAAACTGGAGATCGGACCTGGTTGCTGAGGGGGAGGGGAGTCGCCGACGATGCGACTCACGTCGTGCTGCATTGTTGTTCGAGAGGGCCGGAGTAAAAAGAGGGGAAGGGGGAAGAGAAGTCTGTTTTAGCATCGAGCCTGGATACTTATAAGCATGCGGCGGTCGAGGAAGACTAATAGAGCCAAGCAAATGTCCTAATCAGGCAGCCCTCCGAGCCCAAAGACTCGCGCGTCAGGCTCGGCACCGAAAATTTCCTACCAAGCAACGTCAACATGGTCAAGGTCTCAATTGTCGAAGAAAAGGACGTCGCCTCCTCCCCCTACGCCTCCGACGACGAGTCACGCCACTCATCCTCAGAATCCATCTCCTCTGTCGAATCAGACCTCTCTGTAGACGAGACCTTCTATGACCGTTTCTCTGCCCTCAAAGACATTATACCACCAACCACACGCCACTCCATCGCCTCACGCATCTCCAAGACCGCTTCGTTCCTCAAGCGCGGAGGAAAAATAGCAGGCAACGTCGTTTGGGTCATCACAACCTCTGCGTTGCTCGTTGCGCTGCCGCTGGCACTCAGTCTCGAGGACGAGGCCAAAATCGTGGCTCAAGAAAAAGAAATGCTGGAGCAGCAGCAGGGCGCTCAACAGGTGACTAATTTGATGGCTACCGGTGGCTCGTACTGACACATCACAAGATGCTCGCACCTTCCGCATTCCCCACACCAGGTTCCTCGGACCAAGCACAAAAGGGACTCGTCCCCCCAGGTTTCTAGACCTCATGATTCATCTCCTCGAGGGAACTACATAGTTCAGCAGCCGTACCTTCCGCACCCACGCCAGGTGTCCTAATTCCATCACACTTACGAGACCCTGCCACTTCGTCATCTCGAGGTTTTCTGTAATACTAGTATACAGATTCGTCCCTCCAATACGGATCCTTCTATTCTTGCTCAAACTATCTATGCTATCACTATGCATATCCGCGTTAATCATAAACCTCACCTCGCTCGCACTCCCAAAATCTCATCGTTCATCAAGAGCCAAGCCTTTCGGCGACAATAATCTGCTGTTTCCAAGTTGTATCTAAGAGTGATTTACACAGCTTGCCTACTCAGATGTCTAATCGTCAAGTCAACATTAAAATATCAGAATTTGTGGAGAGGACCTACAGTGACCGGTACCGGACGAGAAGGGAAGACAACCGGCCGGACAAAGTTATCCCTGTACAGACCATTAGCTCACACAGATGATACGTATCAATTCCTCCCGACTTACGCAGAACGGTAGCGGCGGAGGTAAGTGATTGCATGGTTCTCGATTTCCGAAGGCTCCGCCATGCCGACAGCAGCCCAATCACCCGGGACGTCAGCATCGTTGATAAAGCGTCTCACGACCTCATCCGGGCTGAGCGCAGGCCACCACACAGACTGTGCTGCTTTAGCAAGGAAGGAGGCAACTGCTTTTGGCAGGACAGGCGCGCCGCTGGGAGGGCGGAGAGTGACGGAGGCAACCATTTCCAGCAGATAGTTGTATGTCAGTGCGGACGGCCCAGGTAGGTTGAGTGTACCCGCGACTTGAGGAATTGACATGAGATTGGCAAGAGCTTGTGCCACGTCCATCACCTTTAAAAAGATTATATTCACGTCGGAACAGACAGCGGTGAGAAGCTTACATGCACCGGGCGTATTTTGGTCTCGCCATGGTTCAGCTTCCACCAAATGGGCCAAACTGTGAGGAAGTTTCGGCCAATAGTCTCTCAAATAAATGCTCGTTACATACCAGCCATGTTCGTGAGGAGCTTGTCTTCATATCCAAAGAGCGTTCCGGGCCGCACAATGGTGGCCGAGGGGAACGCGGCTTTGACACGCTCCTCACCTTCGGCCTTCGTTCGATAGAACTTCGACTCGGACTTCGCGTTCGCGTTAAGATGAGAAACATGGACAAGGCGTGAGACACCGCATTGAGCTGCGACGTTGGCTATTCTCTCGGCACCATCGACATGGACTGACTTGAAGTCGAAGTTTCTAGTTGTCCAATATGTCAGAGAGGAAATTTCAGCAGAATGAAAAGATACGGACTTCGTTTCAAAGTCCCGACCTGCGAGATTGTAGACAATATCCGAATGCCTGACACACTCTGCAATCTGGTCTTCGCTTCGGATGTCCCATTCCTACGACCAAAATTAGTTCCGCACAAAAGTGCAACATGACACGGGTTCACCATTCGGACGATCTGTCCCAAATCACCCATGGGCTTGAAATGGCGCGCCTCATCTTCGTCACGGTAAGGAATAATAACTTGTGTGCCCTGCTTGGCTACAGACGGTGTGTCGGATGAGACATGTGTCGTGTTGGACACCGAATAAATCAACTCACCCAACTTCGATACGAGATACCTCCCCAAGAACCCAGTGCATCCGAACACCGTCACGACATGGCCACTGACACCGCTGTACCCAGGAATACCCTTCGATACAACCGGCTTCTGCCCAGGTAGTGTAACGAGGTCGTGGTATGCACGCTGGAGCACAGCAACAAACGATTATTCAAATCGAATATACAATTAAATCTCGAACCATATTTACCTTTCCAGAGGCCTTGAGAGCACGCTGAATACGCAAGAGATTGGGGGTTGAGGCAATCATGCCCGTAAATGCGCCCTACTCGGGGTGTTGAGAGTTCGGTGGATGGCGGGAACAGCGGTCCCGTGGTTGGCGCCCGTGGAAAAATTTGGCGCAACAAACTCAGTTGAGTGCTTCACCTTCACTTGCAGTGTCCACTATAACTCAGTTGCTCGGTCACTCCCTTGATACTCTAGAGCTATGGTTCAAGGAAAAACTAAAGGTCTTTCAGCTAAAGCTGGCTCTTCCCGGCACGCCAAGAAAGCTGCTGCGAACCCGAAAAAAGGCCAACGGCACATTGCGCCCAAGAAACCTGATCTCCTGAAGCAAGCTGCCATGAAGAGGGTGCGAAGTATCGCTATCTCATACTAGGAGCTCTCGTGCTCATTTCTGAAACGTTATAGGATCTTACGGCTAAGATCAACAAATCCATCGAGTCACAAATGGTTCAGGCAGCCTCGGCCGGAAAGTTGACAATCATGAAGAACGTTAACGCTGATTCCGCGTGAGTCACTGAAAGCTTCTGCTGCATGGCTCTTGGCTTCCTTGCGTTCATTCGAGTCATAATTAATCATATCCCCTCAGATCAACCTCGAAAGGGAAAGGTAAAGCTTGATCGTGGAGATGGAGACCATTGAGACCGTAGTAAGTATCTCATAATGTGGTTGGATCGACGACGACTAATGCGAAGAAAGCCTATATTGGCATACCTTTGAAGTATACCGCCAACAACTTGTTTTCGGTGGACAGGATTATCTCTGTTCACTAAATCATGGTGGCGCGACAACATGTGGCGTCGATACGAGATTGACGTAGAGATGGGACGATGAGGGACAGTTGTATGGGCACGTAGTGACAGCCCATTGGGCTATTCACAATGATAACTTGTGTTCCTCGATTTGTCTATTGGTATCCTGGACTTCGGCGACTCAAATCTGAGACTGCTCAGAAGGGGTCCTCCATGAAACAAAATATGGCCGCCTGGCGAAATGGCATCGCGTCTGACTACGACTGGATGTTATCAGGAGATTGCAGGTTCGACCCCTGCGGTGGTCATTTTGCAGTCTTTCTGGGATCCTCAGCAAGAGGACGGGATGGTAGGGCTCGATTGGAAGTGTTATCATATGGCCGCCTGGCGAAATGGCATCGCGTCTGACTACGATTCAATGTTATCAGGAGATTGCAGGTTCGACCCCTGCGGTGGTCATTTTTGGTCTTTTCGTTCAAGTGCCGAAGGCAAGTACGAATCATACTTCGATCACACAGCCGATCGCCATTCTACATTTTACCCACTACTCTGGTTCAAG